>JAZHYW010044435.1:0-171391 GCA_037355805.1 Ixodes ricinus | reverse complement strand
TTAGTAGACTGCCTCTGGGTTGAGAGTAATTTCAACCCTTTGAGTTCCGTAGCGCTACGTTGCTTTCCATTCCTCACGGTGCAAACAGATATTAAACAAACAAGACAACGGGGACAGTGAGACTTCTTTCAGAAGAAAAAGAGCAAGGTGTCATTCCTTGTCCAAGAGTTGCGCCTGCCGTCTTTTGTTCTGCTTATGTCTTTGTCTTCGTACCCTTTCCGCCACAAACACGCTTTTTAGTTCGTTTGAGATTGCCATTCCAACACACGCTGTAACGTAGTTCAACAAAAGCAACCAAAGAGAGCATACAATTTGGGCTACCGAGACGCAGGTCCTCGCACCCTGATGTGGAATTTCCCGATGGATTTGGAGCGATCCAAAAGTGCTCCATGCTCGCGCCTTTAGTGCGGTAGATCAACACCACCTAGATAATAAATCCGGAGTGCTGATAGAGATGTCATCACCAGCGAAGGCCAACGCTGGCCACAGATTGGAGACGACGATTGCGTCAACGTTCGGCTCAAACGTGAATGGAAGCCGAGCGCTGACGCAGCACTCGTTTCCAATCCTTGTCAAGCGTTGGCCTTCTCCGATGACGCAAAAATGTGAGCACTGTGGCCTTGTCTCCTAGCCGGTGTTGGGTGGATACAAGAGCGCGCTTGCAAGCCCAAGAAGATACTAACAAAAAATCGCTCCAAAACCGATTCATATTCACCGAGAGAAATCCCCATAAGACTATATAGTAGCAGACTATAGTAGCAGTATGTGGAGTAAATCTGTAACGCTCAACATCAATCAACTTCGACATTATGAGCTTCTCAGTCCAATAATTTGGAATGTAGTTTTTGAGAGGATTCTGAAAGAGGAGTTGTTTTTTCTAGTATGTTTGGCATCTTTCATGGTGATTGAGCAGAAAAGAAGGAGAAACACTGATCACCTTCGTTCGTCTTTACAATGTCTCTCTCACTTCAAAGGCCCGATCCCATTTCACACGAACGTTCGATGTCCGCTACAGCGCGCAACTCTAGCGCGTGTGCCGTCCTTCCCGTTACTCGATTCCAGAGCTGCCGAGTAGTCCGGCGGCACTACTGAACTCCTTTGTTTCTGGCGCTAACGTGTACATGCGGGCGCCGCAAACGGAGGGAAAGGTGATCGCGATTCTTGTTTTTCCTGTGCAAGAAAACCCGAGAACAAGGTGTCGACGACCAAGGAAAGAAAATACTAGTGCGTCTTTCTTTTGTTACCACTTTCGTGCTGAAGCAGCAACAATATTTTGTCGTCATTTTTCTTATTTATCTCCTCGCCTGTACTTTATATTCTCGCGTGCTTGCTGTGACCCTGATGAATGATTTCTAAAAGAAGCTTGAGTACCCTTATTTTCTTAAAAAAAACAAAAAACGTATCTCGATGCCATTAGGGACCTGTGCTACTTCACATTTTGTTTAGTTTTGATCCCGTTGACTCCATCTAATTTACTCTAGTCATACTGTACGTTATTGACTCTCTAAACACCATGTTTTTGTTTTTTGCTTTTTAAAACTCAACTCGGCTGGCTTTGTGTGGGCTCATTCTCTCCAGTTTTAGTGGTTCTAAATTTGGTATGGGATATGATAAGGTCTGTAATAGCGACTCTATGATCTGAAGAACTGCAAGGGTGACTTATATCCTGAATTCCCAAAACACTTTGTGTCACTAGCCGCTCTGTACAGACAATTCAATTTTTCTGACAAAGAAAAATTGAACGCCTTTTTTTTTTGATTGGCGCTTACAAAAGCAAAGCTCCGCTCAATGCCAAATACGCCGCAGTGCTCTTGGCATTCAGCGAAACGTTTCTATTTTTTATTTTTGCGGATTGTTTTTATTTTTTATTTTACAAACTACCATCTTGGGAGTTGTTTGCCAATTATTTCACCTCTACAAATTACTGATATTTTTCGTAACAAGATGGGCGGTATGCGTTTATGTCACAGCCTCAGAAAGTGCCGTGAGCAGTGTATCGGTCGACACAGGACTATACCGATATATTTTCTGCCGTTGAAAGCGGGACCGTTTGTCCGAAATTACAGCACCCATGACCCCGACGCCGTGTGCTATTTGACGAATCGTTCTATTGCAATTTAGTGACTTTCTACATAGAAGTCTAAATGTATCTACTCATGGACTTTTCGAAATCTGTCACAGTATTTCTAACTTGTCATATTCCAGTTCTAGTGACTGCGACTAGAACCTATTCACCTTTAACAGTAGCATTTACAGCAATGGAGCAAATGACTCTTCCGTTGGCTATTCCGTGTTTTCAGTATCAGAGGCCTTGCTTAGATGCGCGTAAAAGTTTAAGTGAATACAGCTTTGTCAAATATACGCTAACAAAGTCGCACTCCTGATTGAACAAATGCGTGAGGTTGTCAAAACGATCAAATTTCCAAACTTTTTTCTTCCCTTCTATTCCTTACGCCAAGGTCCCTCTCCTTATACATCATATAAAATACTGTCTGCAAACAGATTCGAATGCGAGTCACAGCGAGATCCGTGCTTCGAATGCCGCGTGGCAGATGAGTTCAAATAGAGAAAACTTGGGCACACGGCATTCGAACCACGGATATTGCTGTGACTCGTGTTTGGAGACTGTCTTTTGTATGATGTGTGAGCAATGTGACCCCGGCCTTAATCTTTATTCTAGGGCGGATATTGGAGTGAAGAGCTGAAGGTTCATTTGAATCACGCGGATATTTATAGGGGGTATTCACTGGACGCCTTGTTTGAGAGCGCTGTTTAGAACGCATGAGTGAGTGAGTGAGAAAACGTATTTATTAAAGAAATGGGATACATCACGATCTCTCTCGGAAGGATCTCACATTAATAGGCTCCTAAAACACGTAACCTTGATGGTGCGGAATACGCTGCAGGAGCCGTCAACACGTCCTCAGCACTCGCACACACAGCTATTTCCGTCAGTGAATATCTATACTCGGCGTCAACTATTTTCTGCTACGTTGTCAAAGCTAGCCTAGCTTCCACAGTACTCCAACTGCCGTCCAAGCTTGTTCCCGTGTAATATTGAAATGGTGTATAGGATTGCTATTCCGGAAAATATTTCTCATCTGCATTTTTGCTTTGGCAAGCGTGGGGCGTTTGGTTCGCACAAATATCACTTTCAAACTTCTGCTGCAGCGACGTGAGCTCCATCCCTGCTTCAGCAGTCTTAAAACATTGCAGCAACGTTGTGAAGCGAGATGAGCTCCCATGACTGCACAGCTGTGCTGCATTTCACGCTAACGCTATCATCTGTCATGTAGCATCCGTAAAATGTTTGAGCCAGATGAATTCATCGAGGTCGATACGTTCGCGCACAATGCTAAGCTCGACTTTGACGCCTGTACAATAAGGAAATAGGAAGACGTCAACAGAACCATGAAGCTTGATGTGCCTTATAGCAGCATATTGCTAAACCAAATAGACGCGTGTATTTTGTCAGCTGTCAGGCTTCAGAAGAGCTCTCGTCACTCCCGCCACGCGCCCCCTGTCGCGCGCAATCCTACCAGATGTACTTTGACGCCATCTACTGGTTTCGTATGTTCTTCCGTTTCCCTTGGCAATGCGCAGGATTACAATACCGCAGCTTGTTAGATTTGTCTTTTTTTATGCGAGCTGGAATGTGTGCGTCCGTTCCTTAACGCATTTAGTAATGCCCTGTTGTTTTTTGTTTTGTTTTTTCACTTACTGCTGAATGGCATAAAATATCCAGGCCCCGACCGCTCAAAAGAAAATCATTCCAATGCAAAATCAACTTTTCCGCGTATGGATAAATTCCTCTTATTGTTAAAAAAACCAGGCCGCTTCGAATCAGGTTTTGTGCTTTTTTGCCGTGCCACCACTGACAGTAATTGTGTCTGACGAGAGCTTGGCAGCGTGCGGAGGCCCAGCACGCGTTGTAGGCATGCTCAAAGATTTTGAGTTAAAATCCCGCTACTGTCGCTTTTGATATACGCGTATTCGCTGGGATGCGCTTTTAAATGAACCTGCGAAATCTCCCACCTATAGCCGAGACATGAGTAGCCGTATGTCAAAGTAAACGATCTTGTCACTGTGTAATGCGTTTCCGGATAACGAATTGTTTGCGTAAAACAAATGCATTCCATAAAACGATTTTTTTCTAATTTTCGACGAGTAGTAAAATTGTGGCACTGTATTGAGTGATAAAATATTATAATATTGTTACTATTAAAACTATCAAAACGGATGCAACATAATTTTTACAGTAACGACTGTCCACTATGTAACGATCCTTTCTTACCGCACCCAGTGTCGAAAGCTTTTCCTGTCCGTCTCAAGAACCGTCTGGTTTTATTTGCAATGTGCTCCCCTGCTGAGTGTTGCGATATAAAACGACACCACGCGTCGTCATCTGATAGTCGCTTAATGGCCACCTCTTTTCCATACCTTACATGTAAGGATGGAACGCATATTCTAAAGAAATGAACGAATCGTTGGACGTAAATTGAAACTCACGAAAATCGTTTGACACTCTTTAAAAAAAGAGCCACGTGAACCTATTTACAGCGCATAAATCGTTTGCTTGTAGGATCCTGAGTTTCACACTTGAAGGGTGGGACATAAGCGCCACTTCCGCCATTCTGATACACACGGAATATTCTGCGCCTGGTGGCGCCAAAAACAGTCAATCATCCAAAATTGCGCCGAACTGCACCAATATACCTCAAAACCTACTGAAATGCGTACAGACCGCTAGATTAGCGAAAAATAAAAATTCTGTTGGTAACCTTTAGTTACTGGAATTTTAGGCTAGGTAGCGGAAGTAACCGCCCCTTTAAAAGAGAGTTGAGCTGCCATCCATGCCATCGATAATACAGCCATTAATTTTTTTTATTCGTCTTGAGCAAACTTTGAAACTTCTGTTGTCCGCAGCCTACTTTCGGACTTAAGCTACGTGTCTTGGCGTTCTTGGTACACTCAAGATGAGCAGACGTAAATCTTTCTTTATTCCCGAGTGTAAAACTTCATAAAGCTACTGTTAAATTCCGCTATTTGCCCAGATGACAGCGCCGCTGCCACGAGAACTTTATTATGAAAACGTGCTACAATCTATCGCATCAAGTGAAGCGATCGAGTTCACTGTGGCGTGCACGGGCTGCTCGTAACTTTCTAGTGAATACAATTTCTTCTTTTGTTTTCTTAATTCACCCATCTAACAAGTTTTCGTAGCGACACGTGTTTTTACCGAGGACTTCTGCGGTGTGAAACTGACACGGTGAACCGAGCCTTAGGTGCTCCAGAGTACGTTTCTTTCGTGCTTTAGTGCTCCAAAATGCTTCTTTTTTTTTTCTTTGTTTTGCTCCTAAGTTATTTTAAAGTGCAGGTTCTTTTCTTCTAAGCTTCTCCAAAATGCGGATTTTTCTGCTCCAGAAATTGCTGCAAATCCAATTAGCCTGTCCAACTTCTGCGCTTGCTAAAAAAAAAAATTGACACACAGAAAATTTTTTGCAGTAAATTTGTTGCGCATGCTCAGGCCCAGCAGAAATTCTCAACATCGCAATCTTTAAAAGCTCGTACTTTTTTTTTTTTTCCTAAGGCATTTTGAGCGCGTTTTACGCTTGAGCGAGTAAGCAGTCGAGAAACTTGTCAAAATAATCGCCGCTTAAATTATCAAAATATCCTTTTCCTTGAACCACGTACATATATAAAATATGTTGCTTGTATTTTTCATTTTGTGTTGCATTGTTTGTGATTTTTTGGGTGTGATGCGCCTGCGGGCAATCTTTTCGTTTTGGCTTTTTCCTAAGTTTTACTGAGAGCCTCTTTGTGACGCTTTGCCTTCCATTGCTTTGAGATTCAGTTACTTAGACGAACACCCATACGCCACACGCTGGGTACACTCGGAATTTATTTTTCTTCTTACGGTTTCACTCACGCTCGACGAATGTTATGACGTGCCGTCGTCGTCGTGTGAACGCTTCTGCTTTGGGAATGAAGCGTGTCAACATCTCACTCCAGATTTTGTGCTGAACTTGTTTTTCGCGTTTGCAGTACTGTTTATCGCCGCCATTTCTCGGCGCCTTATGGGTTGTTTTGTATAGTGTTTTTTGCGGTTCTCCTTTTCGCACATTCATCTTCATTCGTTTTTATATGTAAGCTTCTGAAGCTTGAAACTAAATGCGATTTAGAAGGAAGCAGGTGCTTTCTTTTAAATCACACTGTACCCGTCGCGTCAGTGCTCTCTAACAAACCGCCAGGTTTTTTTTTTGGTGTAGGGAATCAGCGTGGAGAAACTCGCAAAAGTGTGCCCTCTATTATTGTTTACCGTTCTCTTTGCACGTTTAGCGCTGAAGATATTCTTGTGTCACCAAGCGTTGACATATGATAGTTATCGAGTTTTACCGTCGTCACTGGAATCAGCTGGCTTGTCAGCTTTTGCGCGTTTGTTCCACATCTTCTTAAATTGTATTACTCAGCTTCGAATACTTGGAAGTATAAGTTGCCGCTAGCTTTTCTCTCGTTTCCTTTTGTGTGGCCATTAATGGTTGTTGGAAAGGAGAATAACACAGCGTTACCATTTTCGTGTGTATTGATCCAAGCGTACGAATAAACATACCTAACCTAATTAGATCGACGTTCCGTATATGGTTTTGTCGGGAGTTTTATTGGTGTTTGTCGTGCGGGAGTTTCACACTGTGACGCAACATTATTCGCGCTTTGCTTTTGTAGGCCGAAAGGAATGGCTAGTCAGGACTTTCAAACAGGACGTTTTTTTAGGCTTTACAGATTTGTTTTAAAAAATCCGTGAAAGCCCAAGGCTGGCGGAGAGAACACGCGGATAATAAGAGACTGTAAAACCGCGCTAGCGCATTATCGCGCCGGTAGCCTTATTTTTGCTGCACGGGTGGTAACTTTAGCGCTCCACCGTGCTTCCTACCTGCTCCGAGTCTATCGAAAATGAACTGATTTAGTGGTTTTCGACGACGCTCAGCAAGTTTCTAATTAGAAACATGTGTCTATTTTTACTAACTAAAAGTTATTTAACACATTTTTTGTTTTAGATTAGCCGACTTATCGTGACGATCCGCCCCCTACAGTATGTCCCCCTGGCCGTATAACTCACCTGCACAAACCGAATTCCTCCGAGATAACAAGGTCGTAGTGCTGCCTTCTTTACGCCATCCACCGGAGACCAGCGCGCAGCGCTGATTGGACACGACTGCCGCCCTCGGTTTTCGGCTGGCACTCGTGTTCTCGCTGATTGGACACGAGTTCCTGCCGAACCGTGACGCAGCACTCGTGCGCAATCTCTGCCCTGCGCCTAGCCTCCGACAGCTGACGTTGAAACTCTGACATTACGGTCTTGCTATCTGGGAGCTTTCGGGCTGTCAGCATCGAAGGAAACAAATACCGAAATTCATGAACCCCACGAAGAAAAAGAAGGATCACGGCCGCTGAGGTACCTACGACGTTCCGAAGCATATTAGACGGGTACGTTGGACCGCTGTTGGTTCAAGCGCACATTTCCGCAGTCTATTCTCCATTTCACAAACATCTTCGGAGTACCAACTTTCGAAAGTGCTTCCTATGCACAACACCTCGTACAAACAAAAGCATAACGCAGAGCTAGGCTCTACGCGCCTGTGCCTTTGTCTTTACTGCAGACATTTGTGAGATGGAGTAGAGACCTTTCCAAAAAAGAGCGTGTGGCCGGTGCCATATTGAGTGTTCGTGCGTATTGCGCGTGCTTTCCTCGCTTTACGAAGCGACGAACACGTACGTGCTAGGCTGTGAAGATCACCCGCTGGACTGTGATTTTGTAAACATTAGAAAGGTCTATAACCGTGCACGTCAACCTCTTGAGTCTGTTCATATACTCGGGGATAACGTTCTATGGCAAGGAAGCAGCTGCGAAGCCCAATTACGTCAGATGACTACGCGACATAAGTAATAAGACATAAGCAATAGTAGAAGTAATCAGACATAAGTAATAGTAAGTAGTAAAGTCATGAGTAGTCGTTCACGAAAATAGTGTGTTGTTTTCAATCTCATTACTCTAAAATATTTTAAACCAGACGTTCTATGGCATGCTTCGCAATAACGCTGCAACACTAAGCGCAGGGGGCTAATAAGACTGATCACCGGATTACCCTGGGGCGTCCTTTATACGTCATATTTTTTGCATACATCTATTAAAATATAATTTATAATTTACTATAAGCAGCTGGTATTGCTTCAAACGGACATGCAGGCAGGTTTGCCGTCCTCCCAAGCACGTTGCTCACAGTAAAAGCAACACAGCGATATTAAAGTTGTTTAAGCCTTTTGTTGATGATTTAAAACAATCCAAATGGGAGCTAGATTCGAAAGTATGAAAAGAATAGGAATTTTTCACGCTTTTTAAAAAGTTAACGGAAGAAACATGGGTGACGTCGCGAATCAAGTTCCTGTTGAAGAACCATAAAATGGGGTTTGCTCTAAAAGTAGCAGTCAATAAAAATGAAGCTGATTAAAAGGTGTTGCCTGTTCTTTCCTTTTTTTAATTTTTTTTCCAGCGGTGTTTTGCAGGAGTAGAGGTTGTAGTACACTGCCACCAGTGTTATAGGCGTTACCTCGAGAAAGTAACAAAATAACGTTACTTGCAAAAAGGAAGGAACGCGTTACGCATTTACGTTACCTCAAAATAAAAGTAACGCTTAATCGTTAACGATAAAAAGTTACCCATGTTACTCTTGCGTTCTGTTTTATTTATTAATTGATGGTAACAGCTTTTTTTTGCGACAGCGTTTTTTGTAATTAAAACAAAGGGTGTTGGTGTTTTTTTTATGAGGGACTCTTGCGCGCCAACAAAAAAGGCAAAATTGGGAAGGCATGTGGAATGCGTGCAATAATTATTGACTTGGCGCATGTACTTCGTGTCAGCTTTAGTCCATACGCAGCCGACGCTACCAGCTAGTGGGACCAATCAAGCAGCTTAAAAAGCGCAAGGTACTGGGCCTTTTTGTTCGTGATTGGTTGAGCGATGATAGAACACGTAGAAACACGCGACTTAACACCATGATGGTTAAACGAAGTATAGAAACACGAAAAAAAATTCAGTATACTTCTTTGAGATCCTAGGAAAAAAGATGTAGCGAGTAACGTAACTACGTTACCCGTAACTCAAAATAAGTAACGTAAGTAGGTTACCCGTTACTGACTTGAGAAAGTAACGAGTGCGTTACTACGTTACCGAAAAAAGTAATGCGTTACCCGTAATGGCGTTACTTCTAACTCGTTACAGCCAACACCGACTGCCACTAAGTAACTCGGCACAGTTGGTCGAGCTGCTGTATCCCCATCACATAAAACAGTGTAATATGATATCTTCAGACATCGAGTACCCTTATTATTTCAGGGAGCATTGTGAAGTTTTAGTAACAGTGTAAAAATGCTTTGAGGTGTGCCTTCTAAGATTTCAATCGTCCTCTGGTTTTGATGTAGACGTTTTCTTTTTTCTGTCAATGTACATTTATCTATTCAACTTCTTCCTCCTTAGCTTTCCTCGTCGACTCCAAAAGCAAAATCAGAAATCACGTGGTCGTGCCGTATAGTATTTCACCGGAACTGATGACTCCAAGCTTCCACCGACCTTTTTGAAGCACGGGGAAGTTGTCACTGGGTGAGGGTATGTGCAGTCACGGCACAGAGTGGCCACGAACGGGAATCCAAATATTCGTCGATGGATCGATTGTTGACGATCGCATTGGCCCGAGTGACGCAATGCTCGTGTGCAGTGTGTGAGCTGTGTTTGGTTGAGGTGCTTGGGCGCCGTGGACGCATTACAGTGAAAAGGTGGGGAGCCTTCGAAGGAAAAGATGTAAGGAATAGTCCGCTATAATTTTGTTTTTAGAATTTCGTTCCGTAAAACAGGCTCTTGACTCTTTACCTTCGTGTGAAAGTTTTTCTTTGAATCCACTGAACGATTTGCGATTAGTGAAATCCCAAACTAAAATGATTTATTCCAGCCCGGAATTTATTTCATGGTCCCTTTAAAGGGTACAGAAACCAAACTTCGGAACTCATCTCTTTGCTTCATTATGAAACGGGTTATGGTAGCACTTCACCAATAATATTATTTCGTAGGAAAACGCGAGAAAAAGATATTTTAAACTGAATTAAGCGATAACCAAAACAACCTCGTGAATGTCTGGGAAGCTTCCATGGAATGTCGTGACGACATCATGTCACTAAGAGCAGCGCCACAACGGGATGTACGCCCACTCAGAGAGATTACTTAGGCCTGAACGTAATTTTGATTGATAATGTCATTAAATGCAAAGGTGCAAGCGAGCTGGATAAGAATGGCGAGAATAGTCCCTAGAGAACGGAACAAGGGGGGGGGGGAGGCAAAGGACAAACACAAATCTCCAAACACAGCTATAGGTGACTGGTGCGCAGCCGAAAAAATCCGCCTGGTCCTGGTATCGAACCAGGGACCTCTCCATTTCCAGTGGAGCGCTCTACTAACTGAGATAAGCAGGAGTTAGACGTCAGTGGAGCAAACGGGTTTGATCAGCTGCCACCAGTCCAACACCAACAAGAGTGAACGGCTTGCAAATTGTGTCTGGAGATTTGTGTTTGTCCTTTGCCCCTCTTGTTCCCCTTCTCCAGGGATTATTTTCGTCAGTCTGAACGTAGTACCGAGGTGCTTTGGTGAAGAAAGTCGTAGCAGTGTTGGTCACCGTTGGTTTCAGTTTCGGGTGATCTTTCCGGCACCGTTGTTCGGGGTGGTCTGGGGATTGTGTCCGTGCGATGTAATGTCAACGCCGCGAAATGTCGATTTAAAAGTGCCCGAAGGCCGAATATGCCGATGTCGGGATAGCCGCCTTGGTCGACTGCTACCAACTCGATCGCTACGAAGTCAGCACAACTACCATAGTTCCTAAAAGGAGAAGGCCCGCACGGCTCTGCAAAGCGGCGCACATGTAAACAAATCGCCGCTGTGTTTTTCGTGGCTTCGGGGGGAGGGGGGGGGCGGGCGGGGGGTGCGGGGCGGGAAGGAGCCGTCATCCAGGAAGATACGTTTGAACTAAAAGAGGGTTAACAATTGAGCACCACGTAAATAGCTGTTCACACTGGGATCGGAACTGCACTGGTACCACGCTCTTAATAACCGTTTCGGGAGCGGTCTTTTACAGCCGATTTTATGAACCGATGGGCCACTAGATAATCGCAGCTCGATGCTGACGCTCGGCAGAGGAATATTAGACCGGCATTGAGATAGTTCCCGAAAACTCGATATATGTTCCGGCGTACCGTCAAGGCGGAATAAAAAGGACATACTAAAAAAGTGTGCGTACACACCTTGCGAAGGCAATCCATGATATATTTATTTGAGCTCTATATCAGACTATAACACACAAAAAAGAGATGAACCAACGAGTGTCCCTTTTGACGAGAGCGTTGGCCACCGCTGCGTCTGAAGACAAGCTAGGGTGATGAGGGAAAAGGCTGGCCTTCTTATCCGAAAATAGAGGTCAGAGTTCAAACTATTGATGAAATGATGATTCGTACGAGAAGGGTCCACAAAGATCGCGTGGGCATATTCCATTCAGCAAACCAGCCGTTCGTGGGCGGGTGGTCTTCGCCAGGGTCGCCAGAACGTCGGAGCAACGTTGTGTAGGAGTGTCTTACTAGGCATAGAGTTCCTAGGTAGTCCTTGGTGGTCGATTGATCGGTAAGATCGTTGTCGTTGCAGCTTTTTCGGGTATCCGTGGTTCCAGTGTGTCTCCGTGGCGTTCAGTTTCGAATATATATATATATTTTTTTCTTTTTTTGCTGCTTGAAGTTTGGACGTGCGTGGAGAGCACGTAGAAATGGCCGTCGGTGGTCGCGTCGACGTAAGCGAGCAATGTCGCCGGCCATGTGGATTTTATCGTAAAAAGTATAATTTTTACGATCAAGTCTACATGGCCTTCAACATCGCTAAGTGGAAAAACTCATAACTACGATACGCTTGGCCCTGCATGGCTTGCTGACCTCAAGACCGCGCCGGATCCGCCGGATCTCCCGAGATGCATCGCGCTCTTCGATGGCTGATTTTGAAGCGTTCGCCAAAATTCAGGCATTTAGAACAAAAATACATAGCCATCCGCTTAAAATACAACCATGCGATTATCAATTACAGGTTTAGCTGATCTTAGGCGACTTATCTCTTGACGTTTTCTGTATATTTTAAGTTTCGATTCAGTATTCCCTTAAGATCCATGGTTAAAGAGTGTAGAGGGATGCAGAACATTCAAAAGAAGGAAGTATGTGTTGGATCATGAATAATGCCAATATGGTCGGAAGTTTATCTAGGCGAGTTGGATGGGTGTGTTCATAATGTTGTACGCTCTGTGACATATTCAAGTGTAATTGCCCTACACTAAATAGACAACCTTCTCATTTGCTTGTTTCAAGAAGGCTGGGTACAGTCAATTAAGCAGCGGGAATAAAAGAAAATTGCCCTGATTTGACGTTCACTGTCACTCTGGCAAAGAAAAATTGAGTACTGAGATCTGATACAGGGAGAACGGACTAAGTTGACGATATTGGTGACGAGATGTTTCGATGTTCCATCTGTGAAGTCACGACCAATATAATCGATTGGCAGCGAAATTTTCCATGGCGTATGTAAAAAACAGGGTGGAAGCTTGGTGTTACCGCGTCCACCGACACCACCAAGGTTGACAGTCTGGAATTGCTCTTATTTCCACTAGCGAGAGTTTAATTTATCATACTTAAAGGGATTGTCCGGTTGAAACCGGAAGTACTTAAGTTTTTACGCTCGTTGCGTCGAGGGAGCCTTCATGTAGACAAACAACATTTTTATTTTAATATATGATCTCCCGTTACTAATTAAACCTTTCATGAGCGTATGTACGAAACTGCACCCCGAATTTCGCCAGTGTCAATGGCTGACATCCGTAGCTGCTGCGTGACGTCACAAAACGCAAAGGTTTGTCGGATAGTCGGGATAACAAGCGTTGGTCGATGGATGTCTTGTATTTTGTTTCGAATTATATAGTCTCCTAGGTCAGTGGTTCTCAAATGGGGGTCCCCGAAGGCATTCTAGGGGTCCGCGAAGCCCTGCCTCATCAGTCAAGCCCGAATATAAAAGTTGTCTTTTTTTTTTTTTTCAGGTCGAAAAGAAATGTTTCAGTTTTCGGGCGAGTTTTCTCGTGTGAACGTCAGTAAGAGGGGTCTGCTTCACACTAGCCCTTAGTTATATCTATTTATTAAATCATTATTATATTTAACCTATACCTTTCCTTCCCTCACCACGAACGGGGTCCTCCATCATCTCCGCCGATCCACAAGGGGTCCACGAAACATCGATGGTTCAGAACCACTGTCCTAGGCTGTACCCTACTGAAATACGGTTCTTTTATTGCAGTTCCCAAGCGTGTGAAAAAAAGTCACGCCTTTTAGCAGGATATTACTCGAAAACAGCCATAAGCTTCGAGCAAACGTATGCCGTTTCGCGCTAACACAACTGCGACGGCCACCGATCGCATTAGGAGCGGTTGCGAACCAAAGGATGCAGATTTCGCCTCTGAAGCGGCAACTAGGTACACGAAGCGGTATCTGGGTGCACATATCGGCGGATCCATTGGATCGGTGATGAGGCAGCGGGCCTTTCCGTCAGAGGCGATGACCGCGGGTCGAAGGCAACCGGCGAATCGTTCAAATGCATGTCGTCACTTGAATTGGACGAGCTTGTGAATCGTAGCCACGCTCTGTTTGCACAAGCGGGTCAAACAGAATTTCGCTGCACGCGTGCTAAATACAACTTCTGGTATCGTTTTCAGATGGTCTAGTTGTTGGTTTCGGTTTCGCTGCATAAACAAATTGATTGATCCGCTTTGGCCGAGGAGTGGATGGACGTAGTTTAATATCGTTAGCACAGCATCACACCTCAGCTTACGAGCCTTCTGTGCGCTTAGAGCTCAGCTCGTAGCTCTCTTCAGTGAGATGATTGCTGCATAAGCGGGATCTCGATCTTGACGGGAACCCAGTCCCTACGCACGGCGACGATCCGTTTTGCTCGTCAATGCACGTCTCGCGGAAAAGTGTGGAACGTCATGTCTTGGCTCGCATGTGCTGCCCGGTGGTTGTGGCACCCAATCACACAACAAAAATCTCACCCAACCTTGAAACAGGTCGAGCACAACAAAAACGAAGCACACTGAGGCGTTCACTCGCGGGTAAACGACGAGACAGAAATGCTCGCTTTGTGTTGTGTGACGTCAGAGCTCCCACGTTGCCACCGAAAACAGCGTTTACGCTAGAGTGCGATTGGCGCAGTATAAATGCAATTAATCACGCAGAGGGGCATACAAAATCCAGATATTGCACGTACGATGCGTCTCGAGGCAATAACAATGATATTCAATTGTTTTCTCGAATACAAAATTTGACCGGACAATCCCTTTAAGACTTAGATTTATCATACTTAGTGATAACTTGTGGAAGCCGATCACAGCGACGCCTTTTGTCGCGCACGTCGCCAATGGGAAGGAGTCTGCAAGAGCCCTGCTGGCAGCAGATAGTCTCCATTCTGCGTTGGTGAAATGGGGCATAATTGCGTCAGTTTTGAATAATGCTTTTGACCCGTCCTTGCGCGCATTGAAGCTTGCGCTTGTCACGGTCTGCCTGTTTTGGTGCGCTGTTCTTTTAAGGGCGTGCGAATGGTGGTGGCTCCATTAAATATTGCTGCGTCATTCATAGCCTTCATGGTGCTAGGGAACCCCATGACGTGCCGACATTCTTTGCAGTGCTGACGCTAGGGATAACAAAGCAAAGCTCTATACGCTTTTTTAGGGGCGAAGCTCCTTAGGGGCTAGCCATGTCCGTGTGTCCGTCCGCCGTAGGTTTGGCGTCGGGTGCTCGTGCTTCTGCTCGTGAGATCACATGCTCACGAGCACGTGAGCACATGCTCACGTGCTCGTGTAGGGCAAAAAAGAAAAAAAAATGATAAAAAAAATTACGAGCTCGTGAGCTCACGTGTTCGTGTAGGGCAAAAAAAAGAAAGAAACAAAGATGAAAAAAAAATGTTGAAATCTGTTTGCGCAGCGACAGGACGAGTAGGGAGCTCTGAGATGTGGTAGTAACTCAAGACCTGGGGTTTCTGTCATGGATGAAACGTTGCATGTAGCCGCTCAACGTCTATACAGGAGAGGGCGCTGCGGTCAAATGCGTATATAATCGCGTTAAACTTTGCATGCATTGGCTCAACGTTTATAGACGAGAGGGCGCTGCGGTCAAATTCTCAAATGCGTATATAACCACGTTCCATACCACACATTCTCTTTCTGACATGGATGAAAACGAACGAAAGGCTCGGCATGCTGCGGCTCAGCGTCTACGCAGACAAGCACCACCAGAGCTTCGCCCCAATTAACATCATTCACCACGTGGAGATGCGGTCAAGTTTTGTTTTTATTTTTTAAGCGTATTCGCACACTTCTAACGTCTTAATAAATCTGTCCTGTCCATGACGAGGTGTTTTGTCGGTGAAGGGCTGAGAACCTTCACCTCCCGCTCCTTAGCTGCAGTATGACGGCCGCCTTATTTCATCTCTCCGACCGTTCCAAGCGTCTGGTCGCGCCGCCGGAAAGACCCGGCCTTTCGGACCACTCGGAGCCGCTGAGCACCATAGCGGCTGGCGGCCGCCGAACGCGGCCATTGCTTCGCCGCCTGCCTGGTTTGCATATTCGCATCGTTCGGACGCGGTATGGAAACCGCGGCCCCGTTTCCTGACACGCTGAAATATTGTGCCGGCGCCTCTCTTCGTTCGCCTCTTGAACGGCGCGCGTGCCTCCACTCGTGCTCGCGTGTGAAGGGGTCGCAGACAGCGCAGCGCCGCTTGTTTACGACACGAGCCCGAGCAGAGAGTGCGCGCATTTGTCGCTACGAAAGGCGGGAGAAAAAATACGCGGCCATGGAGGCCTGACCAAAACAAAAGCGGTAAACAACTCGGCTCTCTCGAAACGGAAAGAACGGCAGGTGTTGCTCCTGCTGCGAGTCTTTCGCCGCCGCCGAGCTTCTCATGCGCCGTGCAGTCTGTTGATGTATTGACCAATGGAGCAGCTTCTGCTCGTTCGAGCGTGGTCGGAGCCCCGCAAGACAAGACAGCCATTTCGCTCGCGGCGCGGACGCTCTGGCGTCTACAGTTTCCTTCCGGAAACCGATACGCGGCAAGTTGAAGAACCCGCCAAATATCGCCTCTCTCCGGACTAAGGAGGACACGGTTTTTTTTGTACAGCGCCAATCTTGCCGCCCACACTTTGCCCGTCGGATCGATGAAAGGCTCGAAGCTCTCGCCGCGCGACCGAGCTTGAAACGTCCTACTTGGCCCCACAGGGCGAAAACACGGAACACACATGTGCGGGGAGTGTTTGCACACAGTTCTCCCGCGGGCTGCCCGGAGACGACGTCGTCGTACGGGTTAGGGAAAACCCGCGGTGCATCTTCGATCGGGGTCGCAGCAGACGTTAATGTTGGCCGTTGAGCGTCCACGCGTCCGCGTTCGCGGTTTGCTCGGTGAACCGGGACATCCGCCTCACTCGTCGCTCTCTCTGGCCGCTAGCTGCAGCGTGAGCGAACCCGCCGAGCCAGCGTTCTCCTTCATTCCACTAATCCTATTTCGTCATTCATAGGCACGAAACGTACTGCGCTTTTCTACTGCGTTGCATGCGGTGCGGTTCGTTTCTGCACAGAGTGGCCTCTTGAGCGCTTCCGCACGTTACCGCAGGCCAGGGGCGGATCCAGAACTCCGTTTTGGGAAGGGGGGGGGGGGGCGGCGGGGCGGCGGCGGCGGGAAGCCTCGTAAGGATACTATTCTCCCTTTTTTTTGTGCAGCCATGTCGAATTGCTTTCCAAGAAGGGGGAGGAGAGGGGGTCGACCTTGTTTGGGGGGGGGGTGCGGCCGCCCCCGTCGCCCCCTCCTTGGATCCGCCACTGCCGCAGACGACTTGCGCAGTCTCCGACCAAGACATGATTTGTTGACCAGCAGCGACATTACCTAGGTGGTGTTGGTTAGGAAGCGACTTGCCTCAAACTGCCCTACCGCTACCCGACACACTTTAAAGGGATGCTGAACCAAACATTTCAGTGTCTATAATAAGTGGCGTACGATCTTTCCACGAGCCAGCAGCCGCCGGTGTGCGCGAACACACGCAACGAATTTGACGTCATAGTCCCCCATTCACGCTTAAGATGACAGTGAAATGTGTGGGCTCCAGGGAAAAGGAGAATAAAGACAAGCTTTTCATCTCCACAGTGGGGTCTGGTGCAAAAGATAAGAGATTAATTGGTCTAACAAGCACGTAGCTTTCACATATGGAGATGAAAAACCTGTCCTTATTCTGCTTTGTTCCGAAGCCCATACATTTCCCTGTCATCTTAAGCGCGTATGGGGGACTATGACGTCAATTTCGTTGCGTGTGTTCGCGCGCACCGGCGGCTGCTGGCTCCTGCGCGATCAATTTGCACTCTAAATTATTTGGTTCAGTATCCCTTTCAACGCAAAAAAAGATTTCCTTTTGCTTGTATTATTATTTTTAAATGCTCAGCGTTTATAAGGTCAGCTTTTACAAAGTTTTGAAATTTGTAAAAGCAAACAAGAAGGAATAAACCTCTTCCTCTTCTCTTAATAATTGACCAAATTTTCTCAGGTGAAAAAAGGAAGGCTACGTATATCAATGACTATTTGAAATTTGTATTTTCCAAACCTGATACAATAAATAGGCTGTTACTACAGTGGCCTAGAGAGTTTTAGTGGGCTCACGGGACGGCTCGGCCTGACGCGTTTGATGTCGACGCGGCGGCGGCGCTGTAAGCGTTTCATCCTGAAACTTGCCAGCGCGCATAGGCCAGACCAGGTCGGCTAGGCGGCTCTTACCAATCGCGGGCAGCGGGCGGGAGAAGTTTCAGGAGGAATCTACTGCTGCGCCTCCGGTGTTTTCGACATCGGCCGTTTCAGCGCAATACACGGGGGAGATAGAGCGGTGAGCCCACTACCCAACTTCTAGGGCACTGTAGCTGTTACACAAACGTGCAACAGGTGATAAAATATGTTATGTCGCCCATAAAAATAAGGTATAATAGAATAGCTTTCTCATTACGAGAACTCGATGTGCACAAATCAACCGGATCAGATAACATTTGTTTGGTTATATTGAAGAACGTTTCGGAAAAAATCGCAAACCATTTATGCGTGCTTTTTAGCAAATCATTAAGAAATAAAAAGCTTCCAATGAAATGGCAAATGGCAACTGTGGTGCTAATACAGAAATCGGAGCCAAAAGCTGTGTAAACAACTACAGGCCTTTCTTTTTTTTAAAAAAAGAGCATAAGCTGCGAACTTATCGAACATGTGATCTATAGTAACCTCACTGCTCACCTAAACCTCAAAGCTTTTTTTTTTCCGAGTTCAGCACGGAATTCCTTCTGGAGCATCCTGTAGTACTTTCTTGTGAACTTTTTTTCACTTTCTTGCTGGCGCCAGTGACAGTGGTATAGGATGTGGACTTTATAAACCATGAGTTGTTATTTCTTAAACTTCGCTCACATAGCAACGTATTGGCTTGGTTAGGGGACTATTCAAGTGGACGAATGCAATACGTTGTACGTAATGGAGAAAAATTTGATTACGTAAATATCACTTCGGATGCTCCCCGGGGTTCTGTTCCTTCTGTTCTAGGTCCTCTTCTCTGCCTGGTTTATTTATCTGATATAATTAGTGGCCTCAAAGCAAACATTAGACTATTTGCACATCACTGCATCATTTATCGAATATTCAATGATTTCAACGTTATTATTATTTGAGAGTGATATTGACGAAATCCGGATTAGTCTGACAAATGGAAAATGTTTTTAAATGTTGAAAAAAGCATCAAAAGGACATTTACTAAGCAACAAAATCCTATTACTTCTGCGTACAATGCTTAATAGTAAAATAATTAAAGTTAGCCCTCTTGTAGAGTACTTGGCTGTTATTATATCTAGTCTCTTAACGTGGAAGAGTCATGTTGGAATGATAGCCTTAAAAAGCTTAGTTTTATTCGACTAAACTTCCGAAGCTTCAAGCCAAATTAAGGAAACTTTGTATTTTCCATCTATTCGCCAATGCATTGAATGTGCTTCAGTATAATCTGGGACCCCCACCATAAATGCTATAGACTAACTTGGAAAACATTCAAAATTTTTTTACTAGTTTTGTGTTAAATAACTATTAATTCGGAGCAAGCGTCACCAGCGTTAAGGCTGCCCCGCATTGGGAGTTTCTTAGTGAACGAAGACATTCTTATTAGGCAAATATTCCTAGATGACATTTATAAAAATAAACTAGTGATAAATTGTGATATATTTTTAAAGGAACCGTTTTATATATCAGGAAGAGGGGACCACCCCGACAAAATCGTACTCTTGTCACGCTGATGTGTTTTTTGTTTTTTTCCCTGAGAACTATTGAAGGATGAAACACGAGTGGTCATGACTGAACGCTCATGTTTCACGCTGATCGGCATGCCCTTCGAAGCAGAATTTTGTTTTCTTCGTCCCTTTGCAGTGCCTCTTTAGGGGTAAACGGAATATACACTCTACAACACTCCCGAAAGGGCTAATAGTAGGAATAAATACATATAAATTAACAACACACATAACTTCGCTGATTTCTCCTTGGCGCTTTGTCCCAGCGCATCGTCCAACATGGGGTCGAGAGTGTGGGAGCCAAGACTGTTTACGTTTTCCCTAGAAAACGGTATATCTCTGTCTGTGTGCTTATCTCCTTTGACCGGCAACCAGCAGCCAGTTGTGTTTGTTTACAAGAAGGAGGTTTGAACTCACGCAGCTATGAACGGTCCCTCTCGTCTGTATCTTCATTCAAAGCGGATGGATCATCATAGCTGATGAGTACCTCATCTTTGCCCTTCATTACCTACCTTTCTCTTTTCTCTCCTATCGACTCCTCCTCTTCACTACAGATACGCCTTATTCAACGGCAGTCAATTAGGTCGGGCCGCTGCCTTCGTAACTTCCATTACTGTGGCACCTGCCAGGCTTTTCGGATACAGATGACTTCTTCTTTCGCAATAGTCTCTTGCTCGTGTATCGCCGACATTTCCCGTTAGGCAGCTGTGCGAACATTGCTCAACGCCTGTGTGCCAACGCGACGAGCTAAGGGCTGCGAACGACAACTTAGGTGCAATCACGCTTGTATCGCACAGCACCGCTACATTGTGAATCATCGGATAAAGTATAACGCGATAGTGGAATGATAAGGATGCCTTCGTCATTCTATCCTCGTTCCCAGTAAGCGGTTCGTCCGACCTGTGTATGGATCGTAAACAAACACTTCGTTTGGGAGCGCTTTTCATTTCGGCTCGTTCGTGAGCGCCTGAAAGGTGTCTTTACGACGAGGCTGTGTAGGTATTCAACCGCTGGTAGACGCAGCTCGGTGATTTCTTCGCTGGGCGTGTACCTGGAGGAAGCCGGCAGATGTTTGTGGTGATGGCAACATATACAGCATCTGGCGAGCAGCAGAAAGGACACACCACCTGACTATAGTCTCCCGCCCGTGTATGTCTTCTATCTGTGGTTCGGAAAAGAGTTTGTTCTAGAAACTGCCGTTCATATTATTATGCGAAGCGAGCGGGAGTTCCAATCGAGGCTGCCCGAAACGCTGCGTAACAACTCTTGCCAACCTTGTTTGTGGAGCTTCGAGCCCCATAATATATGCACCCACCCATCGGCTGATAATAATGATAATTCTTCGTGTTGCTATTATATTGATCATTAATAACAAACTAGTGCGTCTTGTACACTCTACGTGCGGCACCTATGAGAACACTTTCAATGCGCGCACTGGTGTGGTAGATAATTTCGGGAGGGAGCGCGCTTTTAAGAATGCCCTGACTGTCGTTTCTGTGGCAGTGCAGTCGAAGATTCAGGAGCGCGTGTGCTCGAACACCTTGAGTGCTAATTAGAGCTGTGCCTGCTCATTCCTCTTTGTTTCGGAAGTGCCACAGTAAGTAATAAAAGGGTGCAGAACTTAGTTTTGCTTTTTTGTGTGCTTTCTTCTTTTTTCTCTTTTTTTTTATAGCGTTGGCTTGTGTGTGCAGTACCTAGGCTACGGCTGTTTCTGTACACAAGGAATAAAATATATATATCGCTTTCTTTTTTTATTTTTACGTTACAGTCAGCGAAATTGAGACTGCGTGTTGACGTAGAGGTTCCCGAAATCCAGCCGACCCTATAATATACTCATGCATCTTGACCCCTCCCCCCCCCCTTTTTGCGCACACCAAATCATGGACATCCCAGCCACCTCAGCCCCCCCCCCTCCCACACACACACACACACTGCAAAAAAATTCTGGCTTCGCCACTGCAAAGCGGCTGTTGTAACCAGGCGCGATTTGCATGTAGCTTTTAACCAGTGTGTCGAACCGTACCCGAACGGAAAACTAGAGCAAAACTGTTGTTTTCAACTGAACCGGAACAAAACTGTAACCGAAATCAAGATTTTGATATTGAACGCTAACCGGAAGGGCACCGTAATTTCATGTGGCGGTTACTGGTTCACTGGAAACGGTTTGGCGTAATAAAATGTAATCCGCACCCTCTTGCGGGTTGCGGCGCGAAGCCAATTAAATATTCGCGACGGTGGCGTCAGCGGCTAAGTTTTGACTAAACAAACGGCAGCGACGACATGGAGACACCTCAATGTGCAGCACAAATTGGCGTCGGCGTGTAGGTGCACATTTCCATACTCTGTTTCACCATACGATGGACCGCAAAGGACGCTGCGAGCCACCGGAGCCAATTCTTAGCTCGGAGGGTGTCACGTGTCCTTCCGTTTGGGCGGAGCTACGCGGGGAGCGCGAAGTCCCGAGACAGACTGTGAAATATGGATTGGCTTATGTGGTAGGTCGTAAGCGTCCATCGCAGCGAAACGGAATAGATCTGACTATTTCGAAAGACTAAATAGCTATTCTGTCTGTCTGTCTGTCTGTCTGTCTGTCTGTCTGTCTGTCTGTCTGTCTGTCTGTCTGTCTGTCTGTCTGTCTGTCTGTCTGTCTGTCTGTGTCTGTGTCTGTGTCTGTGTGTGTGTGTGTGTGTGTGTGTGTGTGTGTGTGTGTGCGCGCGCGCTTCTCTTGCTGCTAAGCAATATTCCTCAAGGAAGCAGAAAGCGGACGTAAGCATCAAAATAAAAACAAAAAAGACGAAGGTCGACGTGTTTGTTCCCCTGTGGCGAAATCTGGAGGCGCCAAGAGGCGAAGCCTCTAGCGAAGCCGCGACGAGCGCGACACTGCGTCGCCGGTCATCAGTCACCGAGTGCCCTGGACGCTGCTTGAAATGTGTGTGTGTGTGTGTGTGTGTGTGTGTGTGTGTGTGTGTGTGTGTGTGTGTGTGTGTGTGTGTGTGTGTGTGTGTGTGTGTGTGTGTGTGTGTGTGTGTGTGTGTGTGTGTGTGTGTGTGTGTGTGTGTGTGTGTGTGTGTGTGTGTGTGTGTGTGTACGTGCGCGCGCGGTTTCTAGAAAAAGCAAGTCCCCCGTTATATGTTTTTGTTCTTTTTTGGTTGTTTTCTTTTCATATTCTTTCGATTGCGTTGGCCATCTTTCTCCTCTTCAACCTTTTCAACTCAGTCGTTCGAGCAAATCTTTTGGGCGTGCAGTGTGGGTAGTTTGCCGTTTCGATCTGGATAAGCATCGTACCGGCGTGCGGTCGTGTATCAGTACTGCGTGAGCCCGTAAAGATTCCAGGCTAGCAATCGTACTGCACTGGCTAAATTTCTAGTCTACAGTGGGTAACACTGTCGCCAAACTCTGGCAGACTACACTCATGCTGTCTAAACAACTATACCGCCTATTTTTGTTTTTGTTGTTGTGGGTAGTTTGCGCGTACGGTGCGTACTACCGTCACGGTGTCACTGTGCCTGCTGGCTGATTGACTTCACATGTGGGTACCGTACTTTGGTGGTTTCCAAGGACCTGTATAACCACGTAATTTTCATAGAACGGCGTTTGCGTAAAAAGATCAAGATCACAAAACGAAATAAGCATATATTTGTTTTGCTGTCCTCGTTTCCGCAGCACGGCTTCTGATGACCTAATTCTTCTTTTCTCCTTAACGGAGATGACGTCGTGTTGAACTCACCTTTTCGTGTTAACGACTGAGAGCTGTGAATTCTTTCTTCAAGAAACGGTTTAAACTCGTTCACGCTTGGTGAAACCGGTAACCGAACCGTTATTTCAAAAGCATTACTGTACCAGAATCGAACCACAACAAGATGCAAAGCTACTGAACCAGAATCCGAACCGAACCGGAATAATGACCAGTTCGACCCCCTGCTTTAAACCTAGCCGATCTTCTAGCCTTTGCGTGGAACACAAATAAAGAATTGGAATGAATATGTTAAGAAATCGGAAGAATCGTGCAACAAACGTAAACGTTTACGTTCTAAGGCAGGTTCCATTATATGGTGCTCCAGTCGCTTGTGCTGGCGCCGTGTACCGATCCCACTTTGTCAACGCTTTTCTGTTCTTGCCGTAGTGTGTGGAGATTTGGGGCAGGTATACGCTGTGTCGGTTCTAAAAGCGCACTAGCGATGCTGTTGTGCAAGTACTGGAAGCCGAGAGCAATTGATAGCTTCTTGCGCAACGCACGAACTAAGACATTTTCAAGGCCTTATGAAACGAATAACACGCAAACTATCTATCTGAGGAGGATGTACTGTCCGTTTGCGAAGAAAATCGGTAGTTTTAATTATTAGCGTCTGTTGCAACTCGCAGGCTTTTCACATTTGATCGTGCGATCGATGTCTGCAGTGACACAAAGTGCCGCAAAGTGCTTTGTGCGACCACCCTTCGGCTTAGTAGAATTAGTGTTTTATGCCAGCTTTTGCAAACTTTTGCAGTCGTCTCCGCGTTTGATGTCAGCAACTTCTAATTTAATTATGCTGCTTTTTTTTTGTAACACATTGCGGCTGTCAGTGGTCCTTTTTTAGGTTTAGGAATTGGAGGAATGGAATGGTGGAGTTGCAGCCATTCCAGGAGTGGGAATGGGTCCCCAGTGTCTCCATTCCGAACAGTTGAAAGGAATGGAATGGTCGGAACCCCTAATTCTCCGGAATGGAAGTGGAGTGGAATGGGGTGCCCATTCTGCAACACTGGTTCATAATACGCCGCAAAACTAAGAGGATGAGGACGATTCCATTTCTTCTGTCTTAAATTTAGATCACGCTCAAAGCCAGCTGCAGCGGGTATTCTGTCGGTTCTGAGCAAAAGTGCACTAGAAACAAAAATAAATAAATAAATAAAAAAGTATTTAAGTTACTAAGTATCAAGTAAAACAGTAACTGAGACGAGTACTAGATACTCACCTCTGAAAGGTAGCCGACTGAACTACTAATTGCCCATAAAAGTAACTCGTTCCTTTCAAGACGACCTCAAGTTACAATTGCTTCACAGTTTAATCAAGCAACTAAATATAGATCAAGCGAATATAAAATCTACATCACCAAAACGTTTTATTCCCTCGCACAAAAGTCTTGAATTTTGTGTCGACGGCGTGCTCAATCACGGGGCTGTCTGGAATATCAAAGAGTAAGGGTATGCAATCGATGAGTGCCTAGCCACAAAAATTGAAGCTCGTTTTTTGTTTTTGTTTTTGACCGTCTCTCTTCCTGTAAAAGAGGACAAAAGTAACTTACAGGTAATTTAAAACTGAGTTAGTTATTCAAGTTTCGTGCAAACCTTTTTTTTTTTTCAAGTTAAGGTATTAAATATTGACTTTTAAAAGTATTTCTAAGATACCAAGGTACGTTGTAAAGTATTTAAGATATAGACTATCTTAAATCCTTCCTATACTTGAGTCAAAGCGCAGCCAAAGGGTGAAAGATACGCAAATACATACACACAGGCTAGAAGCGCAGCTACACGGTCTACCAGCCTCGAAGGATATGCTCAAAGCAAGACGCTGAAAGCCGTGACGTTGCACAGTCGGCGTTATTTGATTGGCGACATGAGCTGATAGCCTGCATTGCACTCCGACAGCATATGCATTCCTTCTCCCTCGTCCTTTGACGCGCACACCTTTTATCATTATGTTTTGCTTTTTTTACACCCGCGCGTCGAGTGTAGCGCCGCCTGGGTCGGCCCAAGATAGCAGGCGGCGTTCTTCGAAGGATCTCGCTACTTTTCCGTATAAAGGGGCTATCCTATTGGAAGCGGGAAATTCATACCAGGTTGAATTTTGAGGCTCTATTAATTTTCGTGGCACCTGCGGGACTTGCAAGCTCCCAGGTGCTTGGTCATCTTTTGTTTCCCATAAACACACACTCGTTCAGGAGCAATTGCCTCGCGGCCACGCCGCAAACAGGGCGGGACGACCACCGCGTTCTCGCCCTATCTCTTTCTCTCCCTATCCTTCTTTCCCGCCCTCTCTCCTTCCTGCCGGCTCGCACGTTCATGAAGAACACCCAACGTCGGAATGACGTCACAAGACTGTTGCGAGATGGACTACATACGCGAGTAGAGCGGGCGGGACCAAGAGAAAAGAATAGAACGCGCTCAGCCACGGTGGGTCAGCCGAGTGCCATCATAAATATATTTTATTTTTATCTTTTTTTTTCTTTTAATGCTACCGCTTGTTTACTTTTCTCATAGATTTCGTGCTGCCCACTTTGTTTTGTGCGGGCCAGCGTTTTCGAGGGAGCGAAACGTTTGTTTTGAGATTTGGGTTATTCGGAAATGTATGCCGAGATCGGCACACGAAAACCTCCTCGGCCGCTACCGAGTGATCAATGGGATTGGGGAATACGGTTTACATTGGAGATCCCGAACGCCGCCGCGTGCGGGTGAGGTGAGAGAAGGGTGCCCCGCGCGCGCCAAAGCGGGGCAGTGTGATCGATGGAGAGTTTCGTGATCTCGGAAGGCGTCTGGCGTTCGCAACCGGCTCCCCTTTGGACGCCTCGGTAGCCCGGATGGGAAACAAGGCGAGGGGCTGCTTTTTTTATTTTTTTATATGATCGTTAATCACGGCAGCGTCCGAATGTGACATTTCAATTGCGAGCCATTCAGAAACGCGTGACAAAAAGGTGTCAAACTGAAAATCATTTTAAGTAGCTGACCTCGACCTTTCAAGGATGCCTTAAAGGGACCATGAAATGAATTTTGGGCTGTAATAAATGATTTTAGATTGGGATTTTACTAATTACACATCGTTTAGTGGTTCAAAATAAAACTAGTACATAGGGTTAGAAAGCCAAAAGCCTGGTTTTCAGTACGACACTTTGAGAATACAGAGGACTATTTCTTACCTCCTTTCCTTCGAAAGCTATCCGCCTTTTCCGTCGACGAATATGTGGACTTGCGCTCGGGGCCAGCGAGTGCCGTTATGTCACGTATCGTCATTTGCTTGGAAATACGACGTCACGACTGCGGGATTTCTCATCTCACTATTAAGTTGAGGAGGAAAGTTAAGAAGGACGTGGGTGAAAAATCATTTCACGGTCCCTTTGACCTTCTAAATTCGGCGGCGTGCGTCAAGAGGGGGGGGGGGGGAGGGGGGTTATTGTTCGGTGGAAGCTTCAATCTGAGAAGGACAAAACCTGAGGGGTGAATAAATATGCAAGTATGGAGGAAGTAAGAAATCAGGATCCAGATAAATTGGATTTACATTCTTCAGCGTGTCTGACTGCTCACGCTAAACGTTTGTCGTTTTTTTATATTTTTTATTGCAGGTTATTAATGGATGAATATTTTGCGTATGAAGGAGTAACGCTCTCTGGTAGGAACTCGACAAACCATCATCTTTGCGACCATTTGCGATTTCCCACGGGAAACCTGTTTTCCCGAGCGATAATTTGCGTTTCCGAAACAAATTGCTGTTTATGAAGTTTTTTTTTGTGTGTGTGTGTTCTTCTGTTTGCGGAGGCAAAAAGTCGAGCTCTTTGATCTGTTGTTTAACAAGATATGAAGCAGCACCATAATAATAATAATAATATATAATAATAATAATAATGGTGACGTTGATGAACACCAAATGTTCGCGTATTCACGCGGTGCTCTTTTCTGATGAACGCCGGTGCTTAAAGCGTTCCCTAGCGCCGTCCTCTTTTTCCCTAGTCGCCATCCAGTTGCCGAGGCGAAAATTCCCTGGTTTGGCGGTGCGCAGGCGCCGGGATCACGTGCCCTGAACGCGGGGAGAAGGCGCGGACGAAACGCTCGCTGTTGGAACGGGTCAAATCGGGAACACGCACCGCTCTGGAGGCACGTCGCATACCGCCGGCCGCCCGTTTGCACGACGCGCTGCATTAGGTTGTCAACGCCAGGCTCGACGCCAGGTTCGAACCGCGGAGACCTTGGCACTCTAGTATCGCGTGTAGACATCGCACCCGACAGCGTCCCTTCCAAGCACCTTTTTTTTAATATATATATATATCATTTTACCGGCGCGCACTGTTTTCAAGCACCCTGCAAGCACCAACTGTCTCTTGTAGTGAGGTGAGCGATGTTTTTTTTATCTCTCTCTTGTTTGACCTGTTTGTGATGTTTTTGTTGTTGTTTCTTGGACTTTTTTTTTCTTTTTCGCCCTTGCGTCTATGGAAACTCTGCTCTGGCCCCGCGAGAGTACCCCTGCGTGACATTCCGAAAGGCTACGCGGTTTCTTCCCGCAACGTGCGTCAGTATCGCGCGCGACGACTGCTCGTCGCGTGCCATATTGAGCCGTCGCTACCACCTGCGAGATTGTCGAGTTCTTCGGGGACGCTTTGCTCTTTTCTTTTTACTCATTTTTTTTTATTTGTTCTTTTGTCGCGCCCCAGCTGTGATTGTGTGCGTGTCTCTTGGGATATCGCGTGAGGTAGTTTGAGGCTGTGAAACTCCAGCGAGCGCATTTGTGGGGCATCGCTTACGCCAGTACTCTCCATGAGTGGACCGGGACACAGGTCTAAAGGTTGTTTAGTCTATCGTCCCAGAATTCCAAATTAGATTAACGTTATTTCGAGATTACGCAACTTCGCTCTCGGAAGTTCAATAGCTTCTGCAACCAAGCTTCTCATGAAAATTTGCCGAAATTTTTTGTTTTGCCGTCTAACTATAGTCTGGAGTTGCTCGGAACTTCCAATAAGCAGTCTCGGAGTTTAGTATTCTAGAGCCTCTGAAGTTTAGTGCATACTTTACTGGGCCCATTTCATCGGGCAGCCTTGGAAAATACATTCATGCATTCACGCAAAAAATCAACTCGAAGCTTGTTTTAATATTTGCCACTGAAATGTCGAGCGCTACACTGATTGGCTAGAATTTGTCTCACAGTAAGCAAAAATGACGACCCTATGACTCTAACTTACCACTGAACTTAAGATACTTGTGATTGACAAATGGGAACTAAAACATTTTAGACCTCCAAAAAGAACGCTAACGTGACTTCAAATCGGATAAAAAGAAACGCCACCTCAAACCAGGAGGTCCTCCCGTCAGACAACACTGAAAACCGCTAAGTTAAATCGGGAAAACCTCTAAGTTGGCAACATTGCTCGGAGAACATTCGGGTTCGGGCTCCAGTCCTATCACTCCTGCGACGAGAAGCGCCGTCTTCTGCAAATGTCCGGAACGCAGCACGCGCCCTTTGCATTGTCAACTGACTGCATGGCGCAGCTGTTGTGAATATTGTTGGCGTCTTAACGTCACGAAGCGACGTGATAGCGTGTTCTTGCCGCGAATCGTGAAAGCGAAAACGACTGCGCGTTTCAAATAATCTGGACGTCAGAGACTCCGTCCTGCATTGTGAAAACGTCTGACAATGGTTTCACGATCCCTTCAATGCCAAGCTTGAACTGGTCGCTGGACCATATGCAAATAGAGACAAAATTCATATCGTACAGTAATTATGTAATGAAACTCGTCTAGGTTCCGTAAAACGTGGTGTAATGGCATGTATATATCTAAATTTAGTTAGTAATAGTGTTTTGTACCAGAACTCGCTTATTTTCTTATTTCTTCCCGGTGAGAGTATTTTTGTTGCATCAGCATGTTTTAAAATAACTCCAACCTCCATGGCGTGCATTTCAGTCAAGCAAAGGGGCGCTTACTCGCGTCGATGGCGAATCGTTGACTCCTACATTAAGTCCAGTATGGATTAAATGCATACAGTTGAGTTTGTGCATTATACAATGTGTTTCAGCAAAGGCTTTCCAAATTCCCTAAAAGTACGGTGATTGAGGAAAAAAAGAAACTCGTTCCTGGAACGGATTGGCAGCCACGGCGGACATTCAGGATTGCGAAAAAAAGTACTAATTAGCTAAATAATTAACTGAAATTTCCAAATTAACGTTATAATTGGTGCAGATACACATATGGTTCCAATGAGAAACTTGCTAAGCAGCATCGAAAAACAGTAAACTAGCTTATTTCAGATAATACAAGGCAAAACAGCATTTTGCGGCGTTCCAAAAAGAAAAGAAAGAGCTCTTAATTTGGACGCGTTTCTAGGTTTCGGTTTTCTGTCGGAGCGCATCTTTGCTCCAGCGGTCCTGCCCTCACGTGGCCGAGACGCGAAGCTACCGCCTCGCCTCCCTCGTAAGATGGAGGGAAGTATGGCGCACGTGCGTTGCGCGTCTCGGCCACCGGCGAGCAGGACCGCTGGTGCCAAGATGCGCTCCGATAGGGAACCGAAACCTAGAAAGGCGTACAAATCAAGCGTTCTTTCAGAACGCAGTAAACTGCTACCACTGCCTTATATCTTTCTAAATTGTGTTGACTGGAACCATTTTTTTATTTCCACGAATTATAAAGTTAAGGAGTAGACTTTAGTTATTTATTTAGCTAATTAGTGTGGTTGTTTGTGTTTTTTTTTTTGCTATTCATGACGTTTGCCGTGGCTGGCAAATTGTTCTCAGAGTTTCTTCTTTTTTTTTCTCATCCACCCTATTTTTTAGGGATTTTTGGAAGCCTTTGTTGAAACATCCTGTGAAACGTTCTGGCTCTATTAAGTAGCACTATCTCGCCATTTGTGAACAATAGCGAATCCGTTTTTTTAACACTACCTCGTAACTGGAAGATAAATTACTTTCCTTCTTCGGTAAAAGAAAATTCTAACCAATATAAGAATGCGGAGAGCAAGTTGTATGCTTCTTGCGCAGGAGTTACGGTGACGTCAAAACGACGCCGAGCTCTGATTGGCTCTGACTGTAAGAAATAGTGGGTTGACCTCAATGCAGGCACGTAGCCAGGGGGGGGGGCATGGGACGGCCGCCCACCCCTCCCCGAAATCTTCCATTTTGCTGGGGCCTCCTCTCCCCTCCCCTCATACAGCATTTTGTCATGCCCCCCCCCCCAAAAAAAAAATCCTGGCTACGTGTTTGCCTTAATGCTGGATGCCTCAAGGTGTACTTACTTTCCTTTTTTTCTTCAATCAGCCAATAAGAGCCCGGCGTACTGCCATTATCACAACCCCTGTGCACGAAGCAGACGAACTTGCGCTCCGCATAGTTTTTTCATTTTGTGCCAGTCATAATCTGTTAAGCATTGCCGTTTACAGTCTCTTGTTACTGCACTTTTTATGAGAACTAACTGAATACATACGCATATTCACAACGCACGCGTGGGGATGCATCTTATGTTGTGTGTTCGTGCCTACAGATCTACCATCAGATAGGGTTTATGAAATGTTGATATTTTCCGAAAACTATACGTAATCATTGGTGCGAAAACGTTTTCGAGATATGATAATTAAAAAATTCGCCTCTAACAAGTAGCTCGTTTGTTCTGTGCACGAGAAAGGACAACTATTGGTATCGGTTGTTTTTCTTCTTACATCTTGCTATTCTGCTTTAATTTGGCCTTGGCGATCAAGTTCCCCTTTTCTTCCTTCTACCTTTGGAAGCCGTAAGAACCGGGCCTTTGTTCAAAGGCCTAGTTCATACGATGTGCCACGTAACATCGCGGGTATTTCTTATACTAATTAATCTTATAGTGTTTTAAGCGTTAAGGTACTCAGATATTTCTGAAATCTTGTTGCCGCTCAACACCAATTTCGAATGCAAAAGAGTTTTGAAAAAAATACCCGCCGTTTAGCTCCTCTCTCCACACAGACGCACACACACACACAAAACATACACGCACACATACAAACACACACACATGCATATACACGCACACAAACAAAGAAGCATATCGCCGAATTAAAAAAAAAAATAGACGTGGAGACTTTAACACAGTTGCTTGCTCTTGTATGCGTGACTGCCCCGTATCGCCATAGGATGCCACGGTGTGCTCTGCGAACGTTAGCACTTTGATCTTGTGAGCGAAGCTAAATAAAAGCTAACGCACGAGACCTCACCAGAACGAGAAAGGTGGGCTAAAATTAAGTAAAAAAAAACGCTGGAAATTTTTTTTTAAAGGAATTGGATTGTGTGCATGTTTATACAGCCTAGAACTGAGTGTGCCTCAACGGGCGGCTTGTCTCCCAGCTGTAGATGAGAAATCTAGCCAGTGCAGTACAACCGCTAGCCTGGGGTCTTTAACGTGCACCACGCAGTAGTGATACACGACCGCACGCCGGTACGATGCTCACCCAGATCGAAACGGGCAGGGGTGGGGATTGAGCCCAGGATCCTTGGGTTCTGCAGTGGGATTTTTCGCTCCACGTGCTCCGGCTGGTGTGCGCTAGCCCACTCGGCCACCGGTCCCCCTATGGAAAACTATATAGCGGGCACGATGCCGGTAGGAGTGTGGCGTGTCACTCTAATCGAGCGACATCAAAAAGAATGCATCCGCTACACGGCCTGTGCTTCTTGAGTATCTAGAGAGGCAACTGAGAAAAAGGCCATCGCCTACAGACATACCACAACTGTCGAAAACCAAATCCTCTAAAAAAACTGCAGAATTATTTATACGTTTTACTCAACGAGGTAGAGGGTCTTAGAGCGATAAACTGGCAGCTGAAAGTGACCCCCAATCGGCCGCCGCCATGTTGCACATTTTTTGACCACTAGACACGTGACCTTAGTTTTACGCCTAGGTTTTAACGAACTACCGTGCACAAATAATTGCTTACTGATCATTAATAACAGCACCGACGAGTTAAGTTGTGTTTCGTAAACGTCCAAAATGTGCTTTTACGACGAAAAGTCGGGCAGCTTCGCAATGCCTCTGCTAGATGCCGTCAGCCGTGGTGCTGTTTCTTGGGTTTTCATCGGAGCTAGACACTGATCTCTGGGGCTAACAGTATCGGAAAACTATAGTTTATCATGTTTTTTACAGCGATCGCAATACACATTTCTGCTCAGTTTTGCGTAAAAGCCTCCGGATTTGGTACGGTCACTTGTCTAGTGGTCAAAATTGTACAACATGGCGGCAGCCAAGTGGGAGTCACTTCTGCCTGGTGAACGGGATACTAGTTTATCGCTCTAAGCCCCTCTCCCTCGTTGGTTTTACTACAAGACTTTGTTTCTTCAGAAATCTCCTTGCGAAGCTATTTGCTTACAATACGTCAACAGCCTTCGTGAGCGATTCTCAGGGAAAGGTCCTCGTTTTATTTCCAGCCTTCACTATTAGCGATCGTCGTGCGCGACCAAAATCGTCGTTGTGGTCGAAGTTCGCGATTGGCCAAACCATAGCTTCCTGTCTACTAATAATGCCTGCCCCATCGGCAGTTGACGGCGAGGCAAATACCGCCAATCATCACGGCGGAGCAAAATCCTGTTCGTGAAGTCACAGACGGAAACCATAAGAGGGCGCCACCTAAACCTCTTCGCGCTAACTAGTCACGGAAGATGAAGAAACGCGGGGCGGGGCTTATTATGCTAATACTTTTTGCCTTAGGATTGGTTCTCTGGCGTTCTTATCGGCCAATGCCGCAATCTGATTTGCTGTGGAGGGATAATGAGATTTTCGGGACTCGCCACAGCGCGACTCCAGCGAACTATAGGGGTCGCCACTATCGTGCAAGTATGCGGTCTAAAACAATTCGTGCCGTACCACGTGCCAGCTCAACGCGCAACGTTCGGGTTTCGGCGGGCAAGCATTAGACTCGAAATTGTTTTGCCCCGATTTTTTTATTCACTGCGTTTCACGCTTGCGGCGATGTGTTGGCGCGGAGATGGGCTGTATATGGCACGCTTATTTAAATTCTTTGAGCATGTTGTATTTCGTATTTAACTAGATATTGGGGAATACATTTATCGACTGTATTTAAATACTTGAAATTTAGTATTGTAAATACATGTATTTCGAGTGCACTCCCGAGCGCTATGTTGGGCGCTGCTCTTTGCAGTCAAATGCGATAGTGGGCACTCTTCGTGAGGGGAGTCGCATGCAAAGAGCACCAAACTTTCTGCTCTTTACGTAGAATAAACATTGAAGAAAAAAATGAAGAGTACGAACGAGGAATTAATGGGATTAGATCAATTATCGCCTTTTTGGTTGGGTGATACAATTATTTTAAACGCGTTGAATTAACGACGTGTTGGTTGAAAATGCTTTGATGCATCGACTAAGGCTTTAAAATTAATCTTACACTGTATACATGTTTTTATTTTCTTAGGTTCTATCCACGTATGAAGTTTTGATAAGCATTTTTCTTCTTTAGAGCTGCAACATTCTTTCTAAGCACTTGATTCTTAGTATATCTAAACTCCACTTTTTATTTGGACGTTTTTTTTAAATTTAAGATGTCAGTCTTTAATAACAAAATATATTTGAAAAAGTATTTGAAGAGGATCAAATACGCTTGCCGTATTTGTACGTTGAATTGAAATATTTTCCCTAGAAGTGTGCTTTCATTTGTCGAGTAATACATTTTTGTCGAAATATTTTGTATTTGTTTTTAAATACATTCTCTGAAGTATTTCGCCCATCCCTGTTTGGCGTACGCGACCATTCAGAGGCTTCACCTTCTTTGGAGAAGCGATGGAAGGACTGCCTTCTGTCCTGCGGTGCTGAGGAACGTTGATGAACTCACAATGTCTGGTTCACGCGGTTCCGTAGGTTGCGTTCAGAGCGACCTGGGGAACACGCTGATACGACAGCAATGACAGTGTCACCGGGACAACTGTTCCATCGCGCCAACCGTGTAGTCACGGACGCCAAAAGAGACTAGCAGAAATCGCGAAAGGACCTCTTCCGCCCAGTTCAGTGTTTTCCCGCGCTAGGTGCCGTCTGTTTTGCTCGAGTCGCGAATAGTATAGGCAACCTGCTGAAAGCGTTGCCTGCTTGAGAGGATTCCTTTAATATTTTCTTCTCTACGTTGGACAAGTTAATGGTCTTGTTTTCTTTTTTTTTCTTTTTGTCCACCATTTATTATAAATGTATGGGAAGTGAAGAAGGTGCGCCGGGAGGAAGTGGAATCTTCTCATTAGCGCGATGTTGTGTAAAACTTATCGTTAGCGGTGCGCGTGCAATTTAGGTAATCACTTTTGATATGTCATTTCGTAATGCTTAATTAATTTCTGATCGATAACGCGTTAATGGAACTTGATAGGAAAGAAAAGCATGCATTTTAAGAAAGTAGTTTAGCATTTAGGTCGAGGAAAGAGGAAATTGCGCTTAGCTCCTTAAATATTGAAAAAAAAAGAAGAAAAACTACCAAGGTTACTGAGTATATACCTTGTGCGTGTCTGTGTGTGTGTGTGGGGGGGGGGGGTAGAATCGCAACAAGAGACTTTGAACTATGGCATGAAAGCTAACGCTTTTAAGGCACTTTAGACGGCCAGCAAAAATCAGTTTCTCAACATATCGCGCTGCACTTTACTACAGAGGCACACACAGGCGGTGTAATTTTACAGTGCACAAATCAAGAAATAAACTTGCCTCGTTCAAAAGAAGAAAAAAAAAACAGAAACCTGTTCTGAGCAATTTACGCCGCCACTTCGCAGACGATGCACGCTTAGGGAGAAGTGCTGCCGACAGATGGCGTACGCCGCGTTAAGGGAGCGCCGGCCGATTCTGGTTCTTGTGCGAGTTCGTGCGCGATCATAACCCGAATCAGCCAGCACTCCCTCCACGCAGCGTACGCTATATTTCGGCAGCACTTCTCACTACGCGTGTATCGTCTGCGAAATAGGGACGTATATTGGCCAAAACAAATTGCAGACATTTGTTTTTTTCACGAGCTAATCTTTTTTATTAACTGTAAACTTCTACGACGAAAAACCGAGTTTTGCGGGCGGTCTAAAGTGCCTAAAAACCGTTAGATTATACGCGGCACCTGGTCGTATGCCTACTTGCTTTCTTCTCTTTCTTTGTGTACTGACGCTCCGTACTGAACATGCCACTGTTAACCCTATCTGAACTCTGTCCCTATCTGTTATGAGTCGCGACTCATGACTTTAATCTCACAGACAACGAAGTTATTTGTCCAACCGAGGGTCATATATCATGAGTCGAGTCTTCTGCACGAGGGCGCTGTTCGCCCGTTTCATCCAGCTAATTTGAATAAAGAAACGCCGCACTGCAGTCCAAAAAATGTTGTGACTGAGACATGACGCTCTAGAGGGGCTATGAACGTGCGAAACGCTATTCTCGTTGTTACTACGCAGATGTCGGCGCGTGTCCGTGTCGGAGCCATTTTTTTTTTGAATTCCTGATTTGCTAGACACGCTCCGTGGATCGCAGTGATCGGCTCTGGAGTGCTTCGCTGTACAATAGGCGAGTAGGTATTTTATTGGGTGCAACATATGCAGCATATTACGTGAAAAAGGTATTGGACATTTGGAAGGACACCTGCTGAAAGTATGTCAAAAATAACTTTAGCGATATTCCAGGTTGGAGGCATGCAAAATAAATCGAGACGTCACACCCCATATGTGTGGTAGCCATAAACGCCCATTTATGGCACCACGTAAAAACATTAACGGTACTCGCATAAAACAGAAATCCGTAAAAGAAAAATTGCGGGTCTGAAAAAAAAAACGTTTTGCTGGAGTTGCGATTACTTGAAACACACACTACCCAATTGTTGCTGTCAGCGGAGGCAAGTCAGTCAATGTCGGAGCTAAAACATGTTCTTGCTTAAAAACAACCGTTTGCGCTGAGAAACTGACCAAATCAGGTATCACGCTCAGTATATCGAGAAAAAATCGCTTTTGTAGACCAAAATGAGCTGTTCGCGTGCTTTGTCACTTGCCATTTTCTCTCCATCAATCGTAGTGATTGACTCCCCAAAAGTAAACGCGCGAGGGTTTTCCATCTGATATCCCGAATGAGCGAATAGGGCTGCCAAAATACTCACGCTTGGTTTTATTTGAACCGATTCCCAATGTATCGTCTTTCCGGCACCTTGGCGTTTCGTAGCCTAAAATACCTTTGTTTCTGTTCAAGAACTTCCGCAAAATCTGTACTCGAAACGTGGTTGTGTGTAAAAAATGTATGCCTTAAAAACCCGCACGCTTTGAGGTCCGAATTAGTGAAGCTCTCCGTGTTCATTAAAACTTCCAAGAGAAGCATGGTTTTAAGATCGTGTTGCAAAGACTTCACCAACTCCATTTTAGCTGCGACTTCCATTCTGCTACTGTTTTTCCTGGTCTTTTTTTATATCCAAATAAGAAATAAAACTGCTTGAAAGGCGTGGCTCCAACCTGAAGGAATCTCTATCGGTTTCTCCACGCGGGCACTGATGCAACAAGGCTAAGTGGAACAAATAATGAAGCGACGGAAGTGTGCGCTCCTTGGTGAATGATGCTGAATATACAGTGCTGAAAGAATCAAAATACACAGTGTAAGTTGAGTTGATATGTCGTGGACAATTCAGTCATGCTCGAAATAATTGCCCTTGTCCTTGAAGAATGCCGCAATAACCTCAAGCAAGCGCATATCTTCGGTCGTCTGCGAGGGAGTGGCAAGTGTCGGGCACGTGACCGTCGCTCCGCGGCCAATGAGATCACGGCACTAGGCAGTAAGAACGCCGAAGAACGAACCAATAAGCACATCTCGGGTGGAACCAAAAAAAATGATGTACTTTAACCAACTAGCTCAGCTTATTCCCGTAGTAAGAACCACTAAGCGTTGGGATAACAAGCTACATTTTGCGTTCCTTAAGTTGTCGCTCACGATAGTCATAACCCCCAAGAATATTTGCGAGGAGTGCTCACTCTGGTCATTAACTGTCGAGACCGGTTATAACGAAGTCAACGGGAATCGGAAATCACTTCGCTATATCCGCTATTTCGTTATAACCGATCTCAGTTCCAACGAAGTGCAAAAGGGAATGGGGAATCGCGATCGCTTCGCTGTAGCCGCTATTTCGTTATAACCGACTTCGTTATAACCGGTCTCGATACCTAGAAACCGAAATCGAGCCAAAGTTGCCAGAAAACAAAAAAAGTGCTGCAGAAAAACGTTTTTAATTGTTTATATTTTGTGGTGTTTAAGCATTTTAAAGCGGCTTAGTTGCCCTTGTAACGTTAGATTTCGTATTAAAGTAATGTGCAGTCCTGTAACGTTTTATTGCGGAAAAAAGTTGAGTATATCCTTGTTATCAATAAAGAACCTTGTCAAATCGTCGAAGCGTCAAACTGAAAAAAAAGGTAATGCTTTTGTACTGAGTTTTATAACTCAGACTCGTTTTTAGCCACAGTTGTTTGCTTGATGGGTCGGCTGTTTGGCCCATCACGTAGATGACTGTTGAGAGTAAAGGTTTCGTCAAAATGCATCTGAAGGCTTTCCATCTACGGAGCTTACTTTTGCGTTTATTTTGCTTGTCCTTGGCATTTAAGGTCTGCGTCGTGTGTTCTTCGGAAGTATGTTTGTTTTGTTTTTTTTTTTTTTCTCTCTCTATTTTGAACGAATATAGTCCGATGCAACACGAAAACTTCAGGAGAGGTTCCATCTTCGAATTCCCAGAGAGGGAAATGACGTCACTACGGCCCTCAGTACAAACGCTCCATCTTTTTCTCAGGTGAGGGAGAGAGTGCGGTATCCGTTAGTGCCCTTTTTCTCTCGATTGGTGCCCACAAGGACGATGCTCCACCGATATTCCCAGTACGCCTCGCGTCGTAGGACATTAAACGGTACATTTTGTTTTTGTGAGGGGAGTCTTCACTCCTAAGAAAAGTGCCCGTGAGTCCACTTTCCTTGAGAGAGCTGGTATACTCGGGGGCGGGGCGGGCGGGCGGGCGGGCGGGGGGTTGCAATTTATACTTCGTTTCAGCTTAGCTCCGAGCGCAGCGCAAGGCTGGGGTACTTTTCACCACTTGGAAAAGAGCGTTCGTACGCATCACGAAGTAGTTCGCAAAAGTAAAATTTTAGAAATTCTTTGTTTGTGTGCAAACATTGGACAATTTTGCAGTTGTGTCCTGCTAAGAGCTCATTATATAAAAAGATAAATGAAAGTAATTACGTTCCACGTTCTTCATAATATAATAATGAATATGCTTTGACGAAAAACGCCTACCTGCTGGCAACACTGATGCGACTACTATACGTTTTTTCCTCTTTTTTTTTTTTTTCAACGACCGAATCGTGGGTTTTGAGCTCGACGCTTTCCTTGCCAAGTTGCTGGATATCGCTTGGTTTTCTGTTTTACTAATTTCCACCGACAACGCAAGATAAGAACGAAGGCACGTTTGGGCGTCAGGCGCGAGATCGTGATGAATGTGTACCCTTCCTCGTCCGGAGTCCCAAACCACGTCGCATCGCGAAGATGTTGAACAAACATCGAAGCAAACAAACGTTGGAAAATCGCCGACAAGTTGATCCGCCGACGGCGGGAGACGCTGTCCGATGAAAAACGGGTCAAAATCGGGTGTCGAGGCGGAGGTCAGAGGCAAAACCTTGCGGTGTCGATGGAGCGCCGAAAAAACGCTCACTCCTGTGCGACCGGAAAGACGCGGTATGCTTTTATTGCTGTTTCGCGTTTGCGGAGAGGGCGCATTGCTTTGTTCGAAATCGGAGACAGGGCGGCAGTCTACCCAAAGAGCTCGCTCAACCCGCTTTTTCTGTGGGCTCCGGTCGGCACCGCGGCAGAGGAAGACCCGTCTGGGCACCGAACGTTACCAACTTCCGTGTTCCAGCCGCGGCCTTCCTCTGCCGGCAGTACGACGGCCCTCCGCGATGCCCAGCAGCCACCGCACTGAACCTGAGTTTTATTCCAGGACGCGAAATGGCATTTTTAATGGTGTAGCAGACGAAGCCGTCGATGCTCCCGTAGCAGACGAAATGTCTTTCTTCGACTCCTCTGCACATCTGCGCAGATTCCGGGCGGAGTGATATACGAAGTGCGGGCGGTGTGGCCGAAGTCGCGTATCATCGCCGGCGTTTGATTAGCCCCGGCCACCCGTAGCTTTGGCCACGCTCGGAGCTAAGCTGAAACGGGGTGTAGGGAGGGAGATCGGCGCATTGCGAGACCAAAGGTACGTTTAGACCTAAAGATAAAGTATGTGCCGTGTGACACTAAACGTGTCGTGAGCACCTGAAACGTCGTATTCAGTGTCAGTCGATTTCCGTGTGTTGTGATTTCCTTGCAGTTTTCGGCCGGTTTTTCGCGCGTGTGTTCCAGTCTTTATAATATTCATGCGTGGCAACCTGTGGCGTGACAATCATCTTGAAACTTGAAATCAAACCATCATAGTTCATTTCGCCCTGCAGCTTGACAGGTTCTTGCCCTCTGAGAAAGGAGGGTTCCGACACTTCACTGTCAGCGTCCCAGCTCGGAAGTTGCCTGTGGTGCTATCGAATCAGCTCCTCGACAGCATAAATCTACAATATCTTTTCTTTCTTTCTTACTAAGCATTAGCGCGAAGAAATTGCTTCTGAAATTAAGGTGCTCGCGTCTCCCGCGAAGATTCACAAAACTCTTGAGATAATGTATAGGCGCGCCACCCATCTAACATCCAGCTGCGTGACGAGCAGTTGGCTGGAAGCATCACACTTCCATGGTAGGTATTACGCTGATGTTCGCAAATTAATCGGTGACTGTAGCTACCGAAAAGTCACTATTCTACCTCCCTCAACAATCTAGATATTCCATCGAATAAATCAGCGTCACTGCAGGATCATGTGCCCTGTTAAAACAAACGCCTAGAAAACTTCGAGGCGAGTGGCAAATTGTATTTTGCAAGAATGCACCTGTTCCTTTTAAGGCCCTTCATTATAATGTTCAATACAGGCTATTTTGAAACTTTAAATACATTTGTTTCGCCATTTTTACGACTGGCGTCAGCGACATCTTTTTTCTGGTTTTCATGCGAGCTCGAATCATTTTTAATACGTCAACACTCCTGTTTTATTAATTTTTTTCACGAATGGTCGATCTTCCGCAGGTGCGCTTTAATTTGATTTGTGCGTCCGGCTTGCTCGTCTTGAAAATTAAATCACGTCTTTTGTGCTTCAAACGATCGTGATTGCTAACAAACAGAAAACTGAAGAGGGGTGGTAATATGAAAATCATTTCTTTAGATTGAGTGTGCGTAGTGGTTTTGTCGTTCTCTCATCATTAAAAATGCACAATTTAAAAACGATTGATACATTGTGTATGTTTTCCGCCTGATAGAGCAGTCGTCGAAGAAATATCATATATTCATCTGCCTTAGGCAAGTTGCTTTGCGTATCAATCATGACATTCTAAAGTAACGTGTTTTATTCCGACCAAGGCCGTTGCAATACGGCAGAGTTTGATCGTGACCACCAGAGTTATTTTGTACTAATAATAACCGTATTATCTCCCTACTACTTAGTTGATGCGCTCCTCTACGTGTCAACTTTGTAAAATATATTGCTAGAACAAAGTTTCCACAAAGAAGTGTAAAGGAAATTTTTAAAAAAAAAACGTGAATCACCATTACCTTTAGATTTTCGTCAGATAAGACTACGTTAATAAAAGGAGACTCTGAAACCCCAGTTCAGCAGTAGTGTCTTGCACCTGCTCGATTTGGCTTAGCGAAAATTGTGTGGCTAGCGGCTAGGCGCGAGAACTATACAGATATACGAGAGAGAAAAAAGGGCATCTACAGAACGATGAGACTGAAGCAAACAAGCACTGGGTACTAGAATTCTATGTCGGAAGGTGGCCGAGTGTTTGAGGAAGATCAGTTCCTCTGCGATAACAATCTACGTTATATAGCGCCATATAATATGATGCAACAAGACGCGTCACGGTCAGGGTTCACCAGATAAGTGCAGACATATGGTCTGTCCCTTTTACCCTCGTTGCTATTTCCTTTCGTGAGAAATGTCTGTGGACAGTTGAGTAACCGTGCCTCCACGTTGCTCAAATACAAATCTGAGGCGCTCTATTTTTTCTTTTTCTTACAGCGATTGTTGTTAAATGGACTTCCCAGCTATACATTCGCGACCGTCGGCGGTGCTCCAGGTATAGAGAACTCAGTTTCACATGCGGTTGTGCATCGATCGCTCCGTGACGTCAGGCAGATCGCGCGCAGTTGGCTCTTGCCAGGCAGCAGTGTCTTCCAGGGTTGGTGGGGGGACGACGCCACACAATCCTCAACGTAGAACTTGGTTTACCTGCACTATCAGATATATAAAGCAACCTACCACTCGTAACAGTACCAGTCTTGATTTAATCTTAAGAAGGAACGTTGACTAATGTGTGCAGTATGTTCCCTTTCCTCCTTCAGTGACAGCAAGGCTGTGCCGTGTGTGATCGAGTAAATAAAAAGTTCATACGCATAAAAGTGGGTGTTGCTCCGTGCAGTAACAGCTACCGCTCTCACTTCTTCACAAAATGTAAAAAAAAAAAGAACTGCGTTTTTTTTCTGTTTGTTTGGCTTTGCGAGGTGCATCCCAAGTCCCGCCCTCCAGCTGCCATTTATCGCGGGACGATCGGGGGCCACGTCCCACAGTGCAGAACCTCAGCTTTGAGCTGGGAGGCGCTCGAAGAAGATCGAAGTTCTAAACTCTGGAGGTGCGTTCGATCAGTCTGGTTGTTCGTGCGTGAACGAACACGATTCCCGCATTCGATCAAGCTACATACAGTAACACGTGGCCGGGACAGATCGCACCTCTTCACTTCTCGAGGGAGACTCTGAGCGTTTGTTCTCCGAAACGTCTAGATGGAAACATCGTCGTGGAGCTTCCACTGTAATTTTATTTTTTTACGCTGTTTCAACGAAAACATCAGTTCATTCAGTAGCTTTGGACGCCGGGATTGGTTGGTGGTGCACTATCGGGTTCGAATGAAATGCGAACACAAGAGCGCGTGGCCATCGACAAATTCTGCGCCCCCAGAAGGCCTGTGGAAACCGATGAAACTTCGGAGTAGGTCTGTGCGAGGGTGTGCGTCCTACTCCGATGTGTTTGAACCTCTCCCAGCACAACCCGAGCTTCGACGCTGCGCCGGTGTTGCGCTGGAAGTTCCGTCACTGTTCTCATTTGATTTCAACCAGATAGTACATTAGAACGGTGGCATGGAGTACCGCACTGAGCGAGTAATTCATGTCAGTGGCTAGAGCGCCATAGCTCAATATACACATAATCATATTCAGTAATGCCAATGTCAGTTATGCCCTCTAAGAAACTGATCATATGACTGAAAAGGCAGGCACTGGGTTATTCTCCTTTGTCCCCATATGTAGGGTGTTCATTTAGTCGGTCCAGGACTTAAAAAGGGAGAGAGAATAAAGGAAGATAGTGGAGAGATTGTCAGCCTTAGAAACGGCGCCGGCAATTTTCGTTAGGTTTTGTTTTATAACTTGAGCCGAGTTGATGCCTATAGAAAAGAAGCGAAATTGGTTTATTTGTTTTATAATTAACAAACACTTTTTAATTATTTTCAGACTATTTTTGTTTTGCCACATATTGCATTTGGAGAGCGCTCAACCTCAATAGACGTGCCGTGAAATGTTTACTAAAGCATTCGTAGTGGGTGCAACGAGGCAAGTAATTTCACCCTCGTATACGGCTTCAAACCGAAACTACACGAGTAAAGAGCGCCAGTGATGTCGCTTCTTCTGCTCTCCGCAGGCAAAACCAGCCTTGACAGCAGCACTCCTTCCTCGCGTAGTTTCGCTTCGAAGCCTTTCACAGGGGTGTTATTTCTCCCGTGTACATGGTGGGAGCCGAGTTGCGGCCATTGCCACAAACATAAGCAATGCGGGAGCGGCTCCGGAGAGAAATTGCATCACCACGCCACTAGGCAGGAACACACCATTTTACTGACGTCACGGGGGAAAAAAAGCAGCATCCGCCAGCGCCTTTTTTTTTTTCAACTAATCGTCCCCCCCCCCTAAAAAAAAAAATAAATAAAGTTTTTTTTTTTGATACCCATTGTGCCCACAGACATTTTGCACTACAGCAGACTTTTTTTATATATATATATAGCTCTGTGCAGTTTTAACGGTGCTGCAGACTAGAGACCATTCCACCAAGCGCCTTGTGCGCGTTGCCATCTTCGCCTACTGGCCTGGGGAGTGAATGCGTTCCGAGCATGCACGGATAGCTCTCTTCTGCGGAATATGAGACGCCACGCATGCGTCGACAGCGCAGTGACTCGGAATTTTCCGCCTCGGTTTTAATCGGTGAAAAGGTGTATACGACGTGATTTGTTAGTAAGGACCAACGTTCCTGGCCATCTGCAGCCCACGGTAGGCTCTAACCCTTAGCAATAACGGTCTGACATTCTCGAATCATTCGAGATCACCTTCCAAGTGGGATCACAGCGACTCTTTCTGTCAACCAGCAGGACGAGCGGTTGCAACTTGTGTCGTTTCGTCATCAGTTCTTCCTAGGTTTAGCCACTGCATGCCAAAAATCTTTTTTTTCTTTTTTTTTAAAGGCTTGTGAGGATCTTTTTGCCCGAAGGCGCTGTCTGGAAATCTCGTGTTCCCATTGGCTACTGTTCCCTCCCCTCTGAAGGAGCTTCTTCTTGAGCGACCCGCTGCGAGCACGACGCCCGGAAAGTGAAGAGAAAATAAAATGAGACACGACGCGAAAAGAGGGCGGGACAAGTAGATGCTCCCAGGCGCCCTGAAATGTCACCGGGTAGTCCCCTTCCCCTCCGAAAGCGACCCTTAGGGAATGGACGGGCCGAGTGTGCTAGCGTTGAGGCAAATAAAACTGCATAGGCATTCCTGGCCGAATGTCACGTTCCGGAAGATCTGGCCTCTACCTGCTCTTTCTCTGTGCGTGCGTTGGTCTACTACTCGTCTGGGGTCGTCTTTTTCCCTGCTGGTGATTTTTTTGTTGTTGTTGTTAATTTCCTCTAACACTACTTTGTTTGCTGACTTTTTTTTATGGGGGGGGGGGAGGGATGGAGGAGAAAGGAGGGAGGGAGGGGCCATGGATAATACGGGCACCAGAGTGGGCCATTCTTCATAGGCACGCTTTAGGGCTCGTGATCGATGAGGTTTTCTCTGGCGTGTGTATGTCTGGCAGAGTCCCTGTTCCCGAAGACGAGAAAGCAAAAAGAAGGGTAAAAATTTGGGGATTCTTCTCCCTCTTCATTTCCCCTTACGTCATATCTTTTTGCCTTTTCTTTCTTGCGTATGCGGTCTTATATTCTTCTGCGGCGTCCTCATTGTCCCCCCTTTTCTTTTTTTTTTACGGACGCAGTTTTTTTTAATATTTAGGTATGTTGGGGTAGGTCTCTATTTTCGACATTTGTTTGTTTCTTGTATTAACCTCTAGCCGAATTTGACTGCCGGCGGGTTATATAGATATGTTGTCCCTAGAAAGGGAGTAAAATTGGTCATGCGTTATGTTTTGGAATCCATATAGAATCGTTGTGGCTAGGAAACGATGATATAATGGTTAAGCGTTCGTCAAATATTATCCAGTATCAAAATAAGTTTTTTTTTCCTTTTTGTTGGAAAATGAATATACTTGATTATGGACGGAATACTGCGGTTTGTAGCTTCGGTTGGGTGCTATAAGAATTTAAGCAGAAGTTATATCGCCTAAGCAATCGTTTCGCTGCAGACGCTAATCTCGTGGTACAGTAGCGAAATATGTCGTGATTGAACCTTCAAATCCAGAAATTACCGTAAGCCAAGAGCAACAAGAAAATTTCGTTAGCTGACACAGGTATACTTTTCTCTGTGAAAAAGGAGAGTACAATATGGAACCCTTAATATTAGCAAAGTTATGTCATATTTTCAACACTCAGAGACAGTGAGAGAGAGAGAGGGAGAGAGCGAGAGAAAATATAGAAAAGCAACTAATATATTAGTTCTAAGTACAAGGTGTAACGATTATATGTGTATTCTTCATTGACTTCATTGTGTTTAATAAAATCCATCCATATTCATAATTCAACCTTCTGTTTCGCTCGAATCAAATACATATTGAGCGGTAACACCTAAACGTTATGCGCAGGAGTCTCGTTTTAAACTTCTAAAATATTGAAAAAGGAAAGTGTCAATGCCGACTGACATACTTACTGCGTGAAATTGCTGGCGAAAAGTGCCGCAATCATCTCAATCCCCGTACATCTACTCGATCGGCCAGCGTGCGAAGAGCAATACGATAATAAGAAGAACAAAACGTACTTTTCATGTAGATTTTATAAATTACTGGCACTATAGTGAATCGCTTCCCGTAATTATTTCGGAACCCTTGAACGAACACACGCTTCATGGGGCATCTTCCAGCGTAGATAAATGAAAAAGAAAAACGAAATTTCGGTATGCTGTTGTTGTTGCTCACAACTGCGGTACTCGCGATTGTGAACCCGAATTCCGAGCAACTCCTGCGATTCGAAAATAACGAAAACCAGACAGAGCAGCGCTGGACGTGGGTATAGGTTTCGAATGTCAAAGTGCCAAATCTTTGCTCGGAAACTAAATGGAGAAACACGGCCGTGGGAAAGCGCACCAGCGTCGAAGACGCTGCGAGCGCCTTCGAATAGGAAGGAGCAGGCAACGCTCACTATGCCGCGTAGCGTGGACGCTGCCTACTGGTGGCGCCGCCAACCGGCTGCCAAGGCGGAGGCGGCGCGCCCCCTATAGGTGTTGCACGCTCCCAATAGTCACTCACAGGATGAAAACGGCAGGGCGTCCGCTCAGTATTCAGTATTTAGTTGACTCGAGTGATCGAGTTTTCTGCCGAACCTTGATGCAGCGCTCGCGTCTACACTCATTCCAGTCATTTCGTAACAAACAAAAACTTGCCCAGGCTTTTTTTTTTTTTTTCGTTTTGGGTATGTTTTGCGCTGAGTGACAGTCGACGTTGGTTCCTTTTGTTCGCCTCCCAGAGCCTGTAGCAGGACAGCAGAAAGCGTGAAAGAAATGTAACACTTGATATGATGGCGATGTTATAGCGGGGCCGTATCTTTTGTGTCTGCCATTCTTTACGATTTCTAGAGCTGTATAAGACGAGCTTCCGGATCAGGTTTATGGCGGAACACGCGGCACCTTGTGTGTTGAAGCGCCGTGTTTTAATATGGAAGAGAGTTATGTGCGCGAACGCCCTCAACTTCCAATATAGATGAGTGGCCGCGGCCGCGTGTTATCTTCGCCGCCGCCGCGCAGCCGCATGTGCAGTGACGTCACAACAGGCGGTTTAGTGAGACCGCAGATTGCGTGTTATTGTTTCTCGCGCGCACCTGCTACCATATGACGTGGAAACTGTGTCCCCGCACTTACACTATACAGCTCTGTGCCTTCTTCCGCGATGTATTAGAAATCTTGCATTCTTATTGCCTCGCTTGTTTGGCCCCGCGGTCAGTTCTTAATGTCTCCACTAATCCCCCCTCCCCATGTTTGTCGTCTTCCCGGAGTCCTGACTTTAAGGTTGGTTTACAGATTTGCGACGGTTGCGTTCGCATCCAATCACCGCAACTTACGGAGGCAGCTCAGGGAATGACGATGCCGAAACATAGGTTTCGACCACAAAACGCTGTCCCAGTTGTGACATTAAAGGGGCGGTGCAACAATATTCAAATGGAATGTTTTTCACTTTACACGAGCTTACTGGAACTAGTGGGACTCAAGGATACTCGCGCGCAACGCTACTGACCAGGAAACTTTTTGTTGCGCTGTAATTTCGAGGACAAAACCGAGTGTTTTCATTCAATCTCTCTTTCGCAAAACCTGATGACGTAGCTGGGCGGTAGCAGTACCGCCCAGTGACGTTATTTGAATGCGGCTCATAGATTGGACCCGAGCATGGCGTGGACAGTCGATTTGGGCCCGTGATAATCGATAGCTCGAGAAGCATCTGGGTAGTGTCCTGTGTCCAATCGCTGCAATTACGACAACAGCCGAACCATAACAATGTCTGGAACTCAGCGCGTGTCCTGTGCCTTGCCAACCCCAGCGCATGCCTATGATCAACATTGGCGGCATATAATCGGCTCCAGATCTCGTGGCCGCTTGTTCTGGCTGCGAGTTGAGGGGTGAACTCTGCTCGTTTTTCTTTAATTTTTCTGCGACTTCGATTGCGTGTGGTGAAAAACGAACGGGTATTTCACAGGTCATTAACGTCAGGGATCCGTTCTAAGTGGTATTTGCGCAAAATACAAAAATCGTTGCATCGCCCCTTTAAGCAATGCAAAACGTCACGCTTGCATTGCTTAATATCACAACTCAGACTGCGTTTTTTGGTCTAAAGTTGAAACATATGTTTCGACATCGTCATTCGCTGAGCTGCCTCTGTAAGTTGCAGCGATAAGCTCTACGAGTGTTGTACGGGAAAGTAGACGCACGGGCTTTTTTAGAGTGTGGGGAGTATGTTCGTACGTCAGCGTGAAAAAGGCGTTTATTCTAGTGAGGAAGCAATTTGAGAGCGAGTCTACTTGGAAATGCTAGCCCTCTGTTCGGTTCACTCGCTTCCTTCGCCCTAGGAGAAAGGAGGGGGGGGGGGGGGGGACGAGGACTTGTGTTTCGAACTCCCAAGTGGTTGCGCGGCTTGCGCGTGATGGGTGGTTCACTTTCTCGATTGGAAGGGTCCGTCAAGACGAGACTCGGACGTGCAGTCACGTTGTCCGGGAAAGACTAGGCCAAGACTCTGAACCGTGGCCGAACCGCCCCAACTCCGAAAGAAAGATAAAGATCACATGTTGGCTTCGAGACGCGGCAGTGCGCTCGGCGCACGCCGGTCGGCTTGGAAACCAAGACGGGTCTGGGCGGGTGCCGCTCGACCGGAATTCAATTAACTTCTGACGAGGCACGCGTCTCTCTGTCCAGGTCGAGGTGTATTGAGACACGCGAAGCGCGGGATTACCACGCTGGCAGAGGCGATCAGACGCGACGACCGGGATCCCATCGCGGGCAATCTGGCGCACTGCCCAATTATAAAGCCGGGCATACGAGATGTCGTGCCCAGTGCCGATGTTAAGTGGCGGCCCTGTTTTGTTGGGACTCAGGTAAAAAAATGTGATAGCGTACGGAGCAGTTTTTGTTCACACTTCATCTCGTATAAGCTATACGCCCCCGTTCGCAGTTTGACAGGAATTAGAAAATCAATCAATCAATCAATTTTTTTATAAGGAAACATGGTAGCTAGGGCAAGAAACTGCAGCAAGTGCAGCTTAACTAGTCTCCCAGCTCCATGATGACAGTACGGGCTTTCGATGAGATATATCTGTTATCTCTTTAGAACTTCTCAATACAAAAGGGTGTTTTTTTTATTATTGGTAAAACGGAAAAAGTTGGTATTCAAGGCTCCTCAAAATTCCAGGCTCCGACGCTCGCTATACATATCGATGGATTGGCGTTGGGCGTCTTATGGAGTCTAGGTGTGTGCGACACGAGACGGCGGCGTCTGTCAGTGGGTTTCCACCCGTGGGTTCGGGCTAGATGGCGGGCAGAAGCTGAACTTTCGCTGGTTCTTGTCTATTCTAATCTTCCGTTCTCGATAGAGAGAAAAAAGGCTTGAGGGGTACACCTAAGCACTTCGTATGACTTATGAATGCGAAAGCACGCACGCCGCTCTTCGCTCCCTTCTTTCGTCTGCGGCGTACGGCGCGCTGACCTTGGGCGTGGAGCACTGGAGCCGCTTCCTCGCGGACACGCAGCGCCATCGGGTGAGCGATCGTTGAAACCGACGCGCGCCAGCCAATGGGACCGAAGCCGAAAAATCATCAGCTTTACTTCGCTCCTTTGTGATCGGGGAAACTAGGTGCCGTGCCTAGGCTTTTCGCGTGGTTTCATAGCTGGGAGCAGGCTGCACTTGAAGAAATGATTTAAGGTGCCGTTTTCGCGGTTCAAACTGATGACGTTGGCTAGCTCCATGAGACAGTTAATGCTTTCGCATTAAAGAGATGGTTGCTGCTAACATTCTTTCGTGTCCACAAGTCCACGTTAGAGTCACTTACTAGAAACTTGGTGTGGCGAGTCCCGCGCACCATATAATCGCTCCTTAGCCAATGATGCAGCCAATGAGAACGCCGAAGAACGAATATCGAATCAAAAAGCACGATCAAAATTGACCTCGCCCTGCCTTTCTTCAGCTGTCAGCGACTCCAAAAGTTGGACGCGGGACAGCAACCCAGGTTAATGACCCGTCCGAAGTTTATAGACTGCCGCCGGGCAACTGCGGGGCGCTGTTTCATTGCCAACGCCCCGCAACTTGTGACATGTTGGCGTGTTTGATTTTGATGTGTGTGTGTGTGTGTGTGTGTGTGTGTGCGCACGCGCGGCGTGTGTGCGCGTGTGTGTGCGTGCGCGTGCGCGGAACGAACTAAAGTTTTTTTACGAATGTCATTCCAGCACATTGACGGCTGCGCTTAAGTAAATCGCGTGGATTCAAACCCGTTTTAAGCCAGTTGGTCTTGGAAGGTATAGCTGAATGCGCGGAAGGTAATCGTACTCGTGTACGTGATCAAGATTTGGAGGCAACGGTTGCCTAGGTTACACTCTAAGAAATGCCTGCGCGTCTACTTAGCCGCTAAACACTCAGAGAGCCAATCTCTGCAATATAGGAAATCAGCTCAGCGAATGATAACGCGGAACATCTGTTTAGACCTCAAAATTAAGTCTCCTCTGTGGCATTATGCAATGCAAGCATGACGCTTTGCATTGCGTAATGGCACAGCGCAGACTCATTTTTAGGTCTAAGCGGATGTACCGCCTCATCATATTCTGAGCTGATTTCACAGATCGCAGCATTGGCTCTCTGAGTGTTTTGCAGGTAAGTAGACACGCAGGCATTTGTTAGAGTGTAAATGCCTCTGTGCGCTCCCTCTCGATACCATTGCACTTAAACTCGTTGAACGCGGAACACAGGTTGCATTCACGTAATTCGAAAGTCTTTTTTATTATTATAGGGGGGATCGGTGGCCGAGTGGTCTAGCGCACACCAGCTCGGAGCACGTGGAGCGAAAGCTCGCGCTGCAGAACCCAGGATACTGGGTTCAATTCCCGCCTCCTGCCCGTTTCGATCTGGATGAGCATCGTACACGGCGTGCGGTCGTGTATCACTACTGCCGTGGTGCACGTTAAAGACCCCAGAGCTAGCGGTTTGTACTGCACTGGCTAAATTGCTTATCTACAGCTGGGAGACTCGTCGCCCTTGGAGGCAGACCAAGTTCTAGGCTGTATAAACATACACACAACCCGATTTTTTTAATTTTTTGTTTGCGTACGTTGTATGTATGTGTGTGTGCGTGCGCGCGTGCGGTGTGTGTGTTTGTGTGTGTGTGTGTGTGTGTGTGCGTGTGTGTGTGTGTGTCGTGTGTGTGTGTGTGTGTGTGTGTGTGTGTGTGTGTGTGTGTGTGTGTGTGTGTGTGTGTGTGTGTGTGTGTGTGTGTGTGTGTGTGTGTGTGTGTGTGTGTGTGTGTGTGTGTGTGTGTTTCGAGGGCAGGCCTTTGTCTGGGATGTCTTCCATATAAAGCCCCATTAATAAGGCGTGTGGACAAGTGTTACCCTCTCGGGGCACACGTATACGGACACTCTCTCTGAATGTCGACATCCTGCGCTGGTGCAAAGTTCGTGTAGGTCTTTTTTGTACCGACCACTTCTCACCGAATCCTAATTAGTCGATAGGTATGTATTGCCTGCGACCTCATGGCGTTCCCATAGGTGGTCGCTCCCATCGTCATCCCGGCGGGTGCGTCGCTCGTCCTTATGCACCTTTTCTTTTAATTAATGACCTGCCTGACGTCGTTAGTGCGACGCACGCAATTATCTACGATGGCGAGACCATGTACACCAAAACAACCCCCCCCCCCAAAAAAAAAAAATGAAAACGACGAGAAAAAAAAGAAAAAAGAAACCACGTCACGCCTTTCTTTTCACAATGCACCCTTCTGGTGTCGGGGATGAACTGGGGTGTTCCATTTTATTAAGCGAGCTGAGGGGTCGATTGCTAATTGGCAGTCATTGCATAATGAAGAGGCCGAACGTGGCTCGACGCGATGGCCGTGGGGGGGGGGGGGTGCAAAAAGACGAGCTGCATGTTTTAGAGTGGCCCCGTCTCGCGTACTCGAGGGTACGCCCTTTGGTTGGTCGGCCGCGCCTGTCCGCCGTCCGGTCTGCATATTGCACGCTTCGCCTCATTCTCCGCAACCGCCCCCTCCTTGTGCTCCCGGGCTCGTCGGCACTGCCACCGGCCGCAGGAATGCCACGGAGCTTTGCGGCCCACGGGCGCGATACTTGCCCGGCGGAGCTCCCCTCACAAAGGTCTGCTCTCATCGGAAAGTTAACGCGGCGTGACGTTCAGACGTGTCAAACGGCATTCACGTGGTGTTCCAACAGAGCTCCCCCGCTGTGTCGCTGATGTGGAGTCACGGGGCTTCCGTCTTACCATTTCCGAACGCCTGGCGGGCTTGTGACGATGTCCAGAAGACGGGGCAGAGATCAGTGCGTTCAATGTGGTGCCATCAAACCAGCGTCGATATTTTTATAAACTCCCTAACCTCTATTTCGTCTCTCTCTCTCTCTTTTTTTCTTCTTCTTTAAGGCCGGTTTATTTTTTTTATTTTTTTACTTCGTTTTTTTTCTTTCAAGTCCGTCCGCAGCCCCCGCTACAATCAAGCACTGCCCAAAGTGCTTCGCTTGTTATACGAGGCGAGGGTCCAATCGAGCAGCACCGAGAGCGTAGCATCAACTCGTTGGCCGTCTTTCAACAGTGCGCGTCTCATTCGCCGGCTCACCCTAACCAAGTGCAGGAGTGCGCCGTGGCGCCTTCATCTTGCTGCTGATGTGGGTAGATCGTCTGATAGTCGAGCCTTGCTGAGGCGTACCCGCGGTTTCCCGACTGGCGCCCGAACAAAGCGATTTCCATCCACTGTGGCCAGACTAGCTCTTCAAGCGCGCGGCTGCTTGCAAAGGCCTATAGTCTCTGTGTCTGCTAGGCTTTGACAGCCCTCCGAGTCTCCGACTTAAGGTGAAACGAAGTGTAGGCCTCTTGCGTTTCCCAGGGGACGCTGCACAAGGGAACTCGTTAGGACTCGTTGTTCTGGGTCGTACAATCTTGAGCGTCTCAAACGGCCACGCATGTACATACAGCGTGTACAGTGACGCTTTGATCCCATTTTGGCCGCTGCGCAAAAATCGGTTTCTCAACGTACCGCGCTGGAACTTACTGCAGAGGTGCCCGAAGGTGGTGCATTCATTAAGTTAGGGTATGAATACACGCAACCTCCAAAATCAAAGTAAAAAAAAAAAATTTGTTTTGCATATAAAAAAATTATCGCTAAGCATTTTTTTTTCAGTATCATCAAAAACTTTTTTGGGCTATTCTGGCACTTATTACGACTGAAATATCGGTGAAAGGGAAAGAAAATGCAAATGTCTTACCTATTCTTCACTTTAATTAGCCCAAATAAGCTCCACAGTGACACAAAATATTATACAGGGTGTTTCACGAAAGGTGGACAAATTCGTAATTGCGAAAACTACGCGTCGCAACAAAAAAAGCTTGTGTCTTTTTGGTCCTGGGCCAGAGGTCTATTTAGGAAAATTATTAAAGTCCGAGATAATTAGCTTGTTAAGTATTTTTGCGTAATTAACTTTTTTAATATTGTGTTTAAGGGCATAGATTCAATTAGAAAATTGCTCAGCATTGTCAAAGAACACTAAATCGACAAATTGCAGAACGATAGAAGCCACGGTAAGCATTTTACGGCTTTCTGAAAAACCGTACACATTCGATGGGTTTTTAAGTTTCGGTTTGCTATCGGAGCGCATTTCCGCCCCGACGGTACCGCGCCCCGTGCAGAGATAGTGCATCCAACCTCTGCTGCGCTGTCATCGCGCGACGCAGCAGGGGCTGGTTGCACTATCTCTCCACGGGGCGCGGTGCTGCCGGGGCGGAGATGCGCTCCGATGATCAAACCAAAGCTTAAAAACCCGTTGAATGTGTACGGTTTTTCAGAAAGCCGTAAAATGCTACTTGCCTTCTATCGTTCTGCAATTTATCGATTTAGTGTTTTTTGACAATGCTGAGCAATATTCTAATTGAAACAATGCCCTTAAACACAATATTAAAAAAGTTAATTACGGAAAAATAATTAACAGTCTAATTATCTCGGACTTTAATAATTTTCCTAATAAGGTCCCTGGCCCAGGATCAAAACGACACAAGCCTTTTTTTTGGTGCGACGCGTAGTTTTCGGAATATCGAATTTGTCCACCTTTCGTGAAACACCCTGTATAAGTGTACATGCAAAGTATAGGGAAAACGTTGTATTTTTGTGTTTTTGTTTTTTTCGTGATTTACTAAGGTGAGTTAATCTCTCCACAATTTTTCGTGGAAGCTTCCACCACCTTCGGGCACCTGTGTTGTGAATCCTAGCGGGTTACATTAAGAACCCGATTTATGTGGACCGTCCAAAGTGGGATCGAAGCGTTAATATACACTGTACACAAAGTAAAACGTGCCTGCTCTAAAAAAAAAGAAAAAAAAAGCATCTGGACGCGAGATGTTTTGACGTCACAACGCAGAGCTAAGAAGCGCTTACCCTGGCGGTGGGGCATGAATCTGGCACTTTCGATTGTCTTACGGCGTTGAATCTAGCCGAGTTCGGATGTCGAAAGGTGTTTTTCCATTCTTCAGCACTACACACAAATATAAAAGCTCCGATAAGTATTGCGAGGCCCAGTCCGGTGAGCTTGTACTACCCAAAATGAGGGCGCCGCAGTTTCTTCAGAGCTTCAGCGCAGGAGGCCTATAGTTCGAAACGCCTCAGGAGGCTCACCATGTGGCGAACCCTTGTAGGAACTTCCGAAATGGCGCGATTATTTTATAATATTTACTCATAGTCATTGGATTGTTTGACCAGTTTTGCTTTATGATTTTTCTAGTACCTCGTGAAATCATGGTTTTTGTAACTGAGACGTTATAATGTTACAGACACTGACGTTCAAACAATCAGCTGTTTGTATAGATTTATGTCTACAAATTATTTTACTACCAAGGTTTATCTATTTATTTATTTCACCTACTATCAGTCATTATCAGGACTCTCAAGGCCGGTTCACACATACAGCGCAGCGCCGAATAGGTGCTGGAGAACTGCGCTGATGCAGCTCTGACTTACATGTGACTTATTGCCGATCTGGTTCCACAGTGGTGCACGTAACTTATCGCCGACCTGCTCTTCCACAGTGGTGAGCGGCGATACAACGCCGTTGGGTCGCTGCTAAACCGACAACTCGACAAAGCATCAGTGCCGCATCGGCGTCTTTTTCAGCGCCGATTCGGTGCTGCGCTGTATGGGGTTTAACATGCCTTTATATATCAGGGGAAAAAGGGAACCAATTCAAACGGAAAAGAAAAAAAGAAAGGATACAGGCAATAAAATTATACCTATTCAAATACGTACATATCATAATGATATCTAAATTTCAAGAAACGCACTTAACGAATAAAAAAAACCAGGAAAAAATAAACTCCATCCCAAAACGCATTACAATATACAAAAAGGAGACTATAGCCTCTCGCTTTCTAGAACTCACCACGATATTGAGCTTCCTCGGCTATCTCGAGGGGGTTGCCAGTTTAGCTCGGAGCACGTGGAGCGAAAGCTCACGCTACTGAGCCCAGGGAGCCTAGGCTCAATCCCCAACCCTGCCCGCTTTGATCTGAATGAGCAGCGTAACGGTGTGCGTTTCTGTGGCACAACTGCGTGATGCAGGTTAAAGACCACAAGCTAGCAGTGGTATTGCACTGGCTAAATTTCTCATCTACAGCATAAACCGGCGATCGCTTCCATAGTCAATATTGTTAGATAGATCAAACTCTCCGGTCTCTGTTAAAAATTAAACGCACATGTTACAGCAACAGTGAAATAATGCCAACGTAGTTGCGGGAGACGCGTGAACTCTGGTTTATTATTTAATTATAACTTCTACGCTTGCGTAGTCTACGTTACTCATTGGCGCATTTTACCGCCCCCGGTGTGTGCATGGTCTGTGGTGTGTTGTTGGGCCGATTAGGTACAACCATATTCAAGGGTGAAAGGGTTCTTGTGTGCAAACCTGACCCGCATAAAATAACTGAGCTTAAATGCATTGGCATGCGTTCCACAAAATCCACGGCAAGTCCTACATAAAAAGTATAATGCATTCGAGAGTTTTGCTGGTTACTCGCCCCCAATCCCTACTATCAACTTTGGACTGAGGTCGATAGACTTTTCGTACTATGAATCAATGTGTCGCAGAAATAAATGTCTATAGTTACACGTGGAGAGCCTCGCTAGATCGAAAATACCGGAGATAAAAAGAAATTGAGCTTCTGGCATTCGCGCGATAGCGCCGAGTTATTTCCAAAGAGTTACCCAAGTCGCGCTTAGCGAACAACTGTTTGAACTCGGTGGGGAACAACCGACTCCGATTTTTTTTTCGTTAGCCGATGTATTTGTTAGTCATATGATTTGTGCTTGGCATAGAAGTATCCGTGGATACTAGGAAATAAGTGTACATCCCTTATTCCCGCCAAACCAACAAACTCGGGTTTGTTTCTTTTTGCGTGACGTTTGTCACCCGTAGCAATGAACGTCTGGCGTGGACGTGACGGGCTTTAGATAGCGCGAGTTCGATGTGTGATGGTGGAGTATGACAAGCGATGCACGCTTCTCGAGGAAAATGTAAACCCGCCGAGAAGCGAAACGAACAAAAACCCACACACACAAAAAAAAGTGAGTTCAAAACGGTGTTTACGAGCTCAGACCCTCCTGACGGCGATCTGTTTCAGTTGTTTTTCTAGTTTGCCAAGTTCCGAGCGCTTTGCGTGCTTCCCCGAGCCGCCTGTGCCTCTGGGACGCAGACCCCTGGCGGGAAGGAAACCGCCCGCGCGTGCGCCATATTGTCTGGCCTGGATTTCATCTTCTCGGCAACGGGAAATCGGTGCCAAACGAGACTGAGAGTGGAGTAAAAAAAGAAAAAAAACAAAAGCGAAGGACGCAGTACTACAAGGTCAATATTTACCGGATTGTGAGATGCAGCACCCGGCTGTCCCTATGGCTGGCACGGCGAGGTGGTTGGGGCTAGTGCTTTATATGTAGCAGCATGCAGGATACAGGCAGAGAACACGTAGGGACCATAAATATTTGCGTGACCGTTTATTTTATTTTTTACTGTTATATATATATATATATATATATATATATATATTTTTTTTTTTTTTGGTGCGGGCCAGTTTGGACTTACACGTGTGTTTGATGACAAACGGCGGTCCTGCAAACATATATCATATTTTGGTTGTCATCCGATGCCTTGATTTTTCTTTTATTTTCATCCGTGTCCTCACTGTCTTTTTGTTTTAATCTAATCGCAGTTCTTTTTTTTTTGCTTATAGTGTGAATTGAGCGCTGCTTTCATCATCAGTGCGTGTGTGCAGGCGTAAACATAATTGGAACACATCAGAATTACTCTATTTTATGCGCGAGGCGGTCGTTGCGCAGGTTTCGGTTAATCGCCTATACCTATACGTCCCGTATCGTGGGGACTTTGCTGCAATCTAGTCGCTTCCACGTCATCTCTTCCCTCTAAACGTAACATTTAGCTCGTCGGTGCCCACTTTCTCAGACACCTCATAACAGTTACATGCGTGAGCGTGTGAGTGTGTGCGCGTCTGTAGTTTGCCAGTCTGAATGTGATGACGCTTTGTACCTTCTATTCGCTGTATTCATTGCGTTCACGAAAGGCAAACCGTGATGGAAGACGGACGAGATAACGGTTGTGCACTGAGCGACATATATAGTTCGAGCAAGCACGACATCTACCCTTTTCAGTGTTTCACCCATACGCCTAAGCGTCAATCATAAAACCTTGCCAACCGAAATTTTATCCCACGTGAGCACATTTCGCCACACCAGTAAACTTTAAACTCACCTTTCGATTTTGAGAAACGGAAGAAAATATATTGATCGCATAGTTGGTTGTGCAGCGTAGGGCGTCGCATGTACACGTGAGGCAAGGAATAATTTTGTCAGGCGAACAACACAAACCTCCCGTTGTCATTGAGAAATTGCGATCGGCAGAGCGCGGACATCCATGGAATATTTTCATTATAACTAAGCAGCGTATGAGATTGCTCTTTCCGGCCGGTGAGAACTGCCTTTAACCGATCACAAAGCAACAAACGCCGTCAGAACTTCCCATGTTGTGTTGTTCTTAGGCCCTCAATTACGACTGACTGCAGAGAAAAAGTGGAACGTGGAAAGCCCAATTGGTGTAATTATCACTGGGCATCCCACAAAAACTACAAGCTTACAACTTTGTCTTACACGCGTCTAAAAAAAAATCAATTGCTAAATTTAGAGCAGTCAGGCAGTTAAGCAGATCCTAAAGTTAAGCTGTGTGCAACTCGAATCTCTTGTTTTGTTTTTTGTAGCAAGCAATATTCACGCGCGTCACAATATATGAGACAAATCCGAAACCTAGAAGGGGAATGACTGTTTTTTTTTTCATTTTTTTGTTAGGCGATTATTCAGACCACAATGGCGTAAGAAGGAGAGCAGAGCAGGGCAGCGGGGAGGGCACTGTTTCAGTTTGCAGCCTGGCCTAAGGGCACTCTGACATGGAGCCTCCGGTGTTTGCATTCTCTAAACACTTCTCGATTCGTAGTTTTCTCGAATGCATTGCATTTATAGGGTCACTCGGCGCTTTTTTGTCCGAGCGTGGGATGTGTGGTCTATCTGAAGTCATAGTGCCACGTGACTGCCGTCATCAGCGTGACGCTCGTCACTGTGATACTGTGCCATCATGTGACACCATGACGACACGTGATCTGACGTCACGTGACGTCAGGTAACACCGTGATGTTACAGAGGAACTATAAATGCTATGCATTAGAGCGCCTTTGGGATATATCAAAGACACACGCAGTTTTTCTAAAGGTTGTTCTTGTGGAGCGTTACAAAAACTTGAGCGAGGATCTGCTGGAGCGAGGATCTGCTGGGGCGAGGTATTTATTGCGCGTCGTGCAGCTGCTGTGCTGTATTTATTTAATATTCTCTATGTGTGAGTACCTGTGCGTGCGTGCGTGCGCGCGTGATGATGATGATGATGAGGAGGATGATGATGACGATGATGATGATGATGATGATGCCTTTTGCGAGAACATGGCACAAGTCTGTGGTGGATGTTTGGTCCTTTGAAAGGAATTCGTCGAGCTCTAACTCGCCGTGCAAAGAGCGATTAAGGGATCGAGCTGTTTCCTTCGACGGAGTAACATTGCGATGGCAGCCCCCGCTCCCTCTTCTATGATTCTAACATCGAAGCAACGTGTCGTTCTCCCTAACGCTACGTTTTTTTCTTTAAATACGCTGTGTGTGTTTGGCTCCCTGGGAAAAGGAGACATCCATACAAATTAGCTTTTGAAAAAAAAAAAAAAGACGAAACAGTTACGCTGATTACCGTCGTCAAAAGAAGCTCAGCTGAAAGCCAGTATTGGTGACGTCTCGTGAAAGCAGCTCTGCCAAAGTCGTTCTTTCTTTGTTCTGTTTAATTTGTTTTGTTCAAGTTTAAACTTTATTCCTTTTTCAAAACTGTGAAAGAAATTGGATGATGTTAATAGTTTAATAATATTTTCAAAAATTCAATTATTATTCGACAGGAATAAAAAAACTTCGAAATATAATTTAAAAAAAAAACTTTATTACTTTTTAGACGTTTTACGACATAAAAATTACTGTGGGCCTATTTTAATATAATTCGAAGCACAAAGGAACCCTTCTGCATCCTGTCGGTTTATATGACAAGCTAGAAACCAGAAAGCATGTCTCGAAGGCCCACAGCCTGCTCTTGCCGTGGTAGGCAGAGGACATTGATAAAACCGTCATCCAAGGCGGGTGATTCCCAGGTCAAACTGGAACATCAAGATGAAATAACAACGTAATCAAACTATTCCTGACTATTGACTGCTCATAAAGGAATTGTAATGATGGGGATGAGAGGCGAAGATGATGTTGATTTCACGTCAGTCACCATGAAGAAAAATCAACGAAATCCAGTCATATAGAATTGAATATGCTTGATACTATGCATTCCTACCTGCATTTTCCCTCATAAGGTTTGAGATCCTATTCTTGCCAGAGTGTCTTCACACTGCATTAATACTAATAATAATAATAATAATAATAATAATAATAATAATAATAATAATAATAATAATAATAATAATAATAATAATAATAATAATAATAATAATAATAATAATATTAATAATAATAATTTTATTCAAGTGCCCAGGAATCAACCTTGCGGTCTTGGTACAGGTACACTGAGTAAACATGTCAGGCAAAACAGAGCATAAAACAATAGTCCAGACAACACACACAACGGAAAAACCCTAAAACAAAAACACTAAACATTTACAAGAATAAACACAAAGCCATGCATACACACAATAAGCTTCATGGTACTACCGCTACTACCAATCGTTAGATAGGGAAGAAAGGAAACCAGAGTATGGAATTCGGCTATGAACAGCGCATGTTAGTGCATATACAGTTCAAATTTAAGTGATGACCTTTAACGTTTTTACAAACTGCAGCCTATTATTGTTAAATATATCGATTGTTTCAGAAAGAAGGAAATTAAAAGTATGACCAAGTCTGGACACAGGATCATGAAGGTTAAGTAGACGCCCATTGCAGAAGGACGCATTTTGCCTTGTTGTTTTAGAGGAATTTTTTAGTGTACTCTAGACGTCAATGCCGTGCAATCAGTGGCGGCGTGGATAAGTTTGTATAGAAATAAGATATTAGCAAGTTCAGTCCTACGGCGCAGGGTAGGTAGTGCCAAGCTACGCTGCACTGGGACGGGGACATCAGTAGTGGTGGGCACAATGCACGCTGAGTAACGATATCTATAAATACAAAGAAACGTTTTCTAAACCCGTTCTATTTTCAAGGAATTTGTGGCACAAATGTCATTCCATACAACAGAGGCGTTATTCGAGGTGTGGTTGACACAATGCGCCGTAGAATCTGAGAAAGGTGCAGGGGTTAATAAACTCTTTAGTGATGGGGCACGCACTCCCGAGCGTGCATAGAACTGCGTTCATAAGGTGATCAACATGACTGGCGAAGTGTAAGGTGCTCTTAAACACCACTCCAAGATCTTTGATTCTGTTCGTACGTTAGAAAAGGTCTATCTGAATAATATATGGAAATACGATGTTATGTGTCTTACGAGTGCACTACACGACTTTCGTTTTAGAGCTATTTATCTTCAGGCCATTCTTTCGGCATCATTTCTCAAAAGCATTAACATCCCTCTGTAGCAGGGCACAATCCCGGTCTTCTCGTACCTCCATAAATATAGTAATATCGTCTGCGTACCGAAGAAATAAAGAGTGACGAATCACAGTCGAAACGTCACCAACAAAGCCTGAAAATAGAAGAGGTCCGAGAACGGAACCTTGACGCACACCCTTTCTCGCCTCAGAAGTAGCAGAAGAATCACCATTCGAACTAACAAAGCACTTCCGGTCACACACATAACATTTGAGCAATACAAACGATGAATTGTGAATATCTAGCTTTGACAGTTTTGCAAGTAATATTTTATGATTAACAGTCAAACGCTTTACTTAAGTCAAAGTAAATCACATCAAGCTGGCCTCTGCTAGCGACGGCGTGAGCAGCGGTTGACATGAAACAGGTGAGATTGGTCGTGGTCGAGCGACCCGCCATAAGTACATGTTGGTTAGACTTAGGGATAAGATAATGCTTGAGATTGAATGACAATATTTTGTGTAGTGCCACTTCGAGGAGCTTCGAAAATGTGCAAATAAGAGATATAGGTCTGTTCTTCGACTCATTTATTTTGGGACCGGACTTACGCACAGGCACAACAAGTGCCGTTTTCCACAAGGCGGGAAAGACTTCATTGTTTATGCAGTTGCCACAAATGCGTACGAGAACTGGAATAAATATGGCACGGTGTGCCTTCAAGAGGACCGACGGAATACCATCATGGCCAGGAGACAAAGATGGTTTTATCTTTTTCACACACTCATGCCGTTGCTCCTCATCAATATAACGCAATACAAGATGTATTCCCAGGAACTGCCGGCGCGGCATCGGTTGAAGCGGTTGGATGATGCTTAAAAACGGACTGGAAGGGGTGTGCGAAAATTTCACAAACGTCTGTCATCTAGTTTCCTTGCGAGTCCAGCTGGGTGATCTCTCCTCCACCTTTTGTGTGGGAATCTCAGTGGCGTAGACTTTCCATTTTCCCGGGGGGAAGGGGGGGGGGGGCGGGGGGGGGGCAGGTTGAGAAGTTCTCCGGGGAGGGGGTGGGTGTACCTTATCGCCAGAACTGGAGATTGAAGCTAACGAAAGCGCGCTGGGATTCCATTCCCTATGTATTTTGTCAATAAAGGCAACGTGGGCGTTATTTTGTTTACATGCCACTACTAGAAGCTCGTTATATGGCACGTAAACCGCGTCTCGGTAAGGATCATGACCCGGGCCCGAAAAGAAAGGGGGGGGGGCTCTCCCCCCTCCTTCGGATTTAACCAGGGGGGTCACGAGCCCCGATGCCCCCCCCCCCCGAAGTGTACGCCTATGTGTGGGATCGAGAGCGAACATAGTTCCAGAATTCCTTGGGACTTTTTTAGTTAGGAGCAACTCGACTGAATCAATGTGCGCCTGACAATCACGTTTAATAACTTCACTCCAAGAAATGCCTCTGCGTCTACTTACCCGCAAAACACTCGAAGAGTCAATCTCTGCGATCTAGGAAATCAGCTCAGCGATTGATGAGGCGGAAGACCTGTTTAGACCTCAAAATTAAGTCTACGTTGCTGTGGCATTACGCAATGCAAGCTCTGCATTGCCTAATGCCACAGCGCAGACTTCATTTTTAGGTCAAAACGGATGTTCCGCCTCATCATTCGCTGAGCTGATTTCTAGATCGCAGTGATTGGCCTTTTGAGTGTTTTTTTGGGTAAGACGAGCAGGCATTTCTTAGAGTGTTCCTTGCAGAGAGACCTAACCGCCTAAATTCTGATCTAATTTTGGGGAATGTAATTTTTAAACTTTCTGTGAGCGCGAAATTTCTTATTATTAAATTACGTAATTCGTACGAGTACCAGAAGGGAAACTTTGAAGCTGATGTTTTACGTAACGGAATGAATCGATTCTTTCCTTCTCGAACGATGCGAGTGAAATCACGAACCTGTTGGTCAATGTCATAGCACAGAATGATTGAGGACCAATCGTAATTGGATAAATTATCGTACGAACTAACATTATCTCCAAGGGAAAATGTGTGTCTATTCACTTCAAGATGTTTCCGTAATTAACGTCTCATGCCCTGTCGGACAGGTATACATATCTCCAACTCCAATGGGGGTGATATCCGTCGGGGGAACGAAGCCTGACGTACCCTCACTTTCATCTATACAGTCTAGATTTTCGAAACAAAGATCAGGCATGTTGCCCTGCACTCTAAAAAAATGTCCCCGCATCTACTTTCCCGCACAACACTCGGAGAGCCAATCACCGCAACTTACGGAGGCAGCTCAGCGAATGACAATGCCGAAAGATATGTTCACACCAAAAAAAGCAGTATTTGTGCCATTAAGCAATGCAAGCGTGACGTTTTGCACTGCTTAATGTCACAACTCAGACTACGTTTTTTGGTCTAATTATGTTTCGGCATCGTCATTCGCTGAGCTGCCTCTGTAAGTTGCGGTGATTGGCTCTCCCATTGTTTTGCGGGAAAGTAGACGCACGGGCTTTTTTGAGTTTGGGTGTTCCAGATATGGTTGTATTTTTTTTAATTCGTAAATTGTGCGAAATTAAGCAAGAGATTAGATTTTTGAATAATGTAGTAATTTTTAGAGGACGCTGAGGCTGTTTCCCAACGTATGTTGGGGGCATTAAAATCGCCCAGAGCCGTAAATTTGTATTTATCAAGGACGTTGGTTGGACGCTCAATACCCGGTAAACGTTAGCCAAAATCATCTGGAGACGTGTCAGGGGGAAAGTAAAAAGAGCCCAGGGGATATGCTTGCCATTCGCACATTGCAGCTCTATTCACACTGACTCAAACGATGTCTCGAGATCCGGACGCCTAACACATTGTAATGACGCATCAATTTCTATCAGCACCCCCCCCCCCCCGCCGTCTTTTTCCTAGTAAAGAATTCGCGATCACTTCGAAATACTGTAAGATTACGTGGTAAGAAATCGGATGAAGAAATAACTAATGATAATAATACATACGCAGGGTGTATTCAGAACGACACGAGGCAGATTCGTCGAAGCCATCAAGGGCTTGTAGGACTGAACCTAACTAGCAGTGGTAAATAAGGAAGTTTCGGAAAATAATAAGATAAAGCAGAAAAACATCATATGTCATCTTCAGTTGTGAAGACTACACAAAAATGTCAGTCAGAAAGTTATCGTCAAAGTCATGGGGGAAAACAAACAATAAAATTATAAGCTATTTTTCTAGTAGAAGGGGAAGAAGAGGTATGGCAAAGAAGTTCAAGTCGTATATAGCTCCAGAACTTGATGATAGAAGGCCGGTGTCATGCACACACACGCGCACATACGCGCACACACAAGTGCACATACATATACTGCATAAGCCTACACAAATAATGTTGACCCCAAGGAAGATTCGTGCGTGGAAGCAACACCACTTATGACAAAACAAGAGAATAAGATATTACTAGGCTTCTTTATCGATGGAAAGAAGGCGGAATTCCATTTTTAAGTTTCTTTTTGGAAGTAATCTCTAAAGGGCTTGGTGGTGATAGGCTAAAAATCTGAGGGACGTAGTAGGAATGCATATTATTGCGTTCGTACTATATAATAATGCATAAATGTGCATATACTACTACTTATAATATTTTGTCCGGAGTCAAGAACATAAATTTTTGCTGAAATTAACGTAAATTATCTGAAGAATGAAGTGTTTAAATAGAAGAGGAGAATATCCTATTTGACAAAAGTGCAAGGATTAAACTCTTTTAGTCAGTGTCGCCAGAATCATGGAAGCAAACGAGTTATTGACGTCGCTGGCATTGAGATAGAAACATCTATTGTCGAACCTTAATTGTAAATCATTTTAAAGATCTCAAGTGTGGATGCCCTTAATGTTTAGGGCCTTTCTTTTTCTTTTTGGAGTGATGCTACTTTTCGTAGAACCCGATTACGACAGCACGAGACCACAGGTATGATACGAGCAAATAAGACAAGTACACACAAAGGGCACCATGAAATTATATTGGGTTTTAAGTTTACTAATAACATATTGATTAGTGGGGCACAAGAGAACTAGAACACGGGTAAAGACATTGAAGCCACTCACGGAGCCTCTTCGAAATAAAACCACTAACGCGCCAATCTTTTTAGTCAACTGGACTCTGGACTATATAGGGCCAATTCCTCTTCTTTCTAGTAAAATCGCCGAATGTTGCTCACAAATAAGGGTGTTGCTTGCTAAAATGTTATAAAGATGCGGGATCTCTGTGCAAAAAAATCAGACGACTCACCGAATTGCGCTCTCTGAGAACTTCAGGCATGTCCTTTAACGTGGCAAGACACTTGAATCCGTCAAACCGACAACAACGCGATGGAATTGGGGCTCCTTGAAGTTTCACCCTTGACCAATGACTTGGGTGACTTCAGAAGTTACGGTCACGGGGGAAGCCGGGAAACTCCTCATCTACCTGTCCTGCGATATCTGAGACCGTGTCTGTCGTTTATTAAACCGAAAGTTTTCTGATACGTCTCTGTTTGAGGACAAATACAGAGTCCGCCACAAGACGCCTAGGCGACGAGCAGTACTTATACTTGGAAAGCGAGCGCCGCCTTTTCAATCTCACCAACCGCCGCCCCCCACGCGAGCGTCTTTGGGTGGCGTGCATGCGCGCACTTTCTATAACCCAGACCTGGCGTGCGCTGCCGGCTGCATGTCGTGCGAGCGGCGCCCTTCCTCCTGCCCTCCCGCACCATTCCAAAAACGGCCCCGTTGGTCCGTTGCAATTACCATACTGGACCGATATGAACACGCGCAATACGCTCCGACGAGGAAACCAAATGATAAGTGAACTACGCGTGCCGGGTACATCCCGCAGTGCTGCGCGGCCATACGCTCGCCTCCCTGGAAATCGAGTGGGCGGGCCATGCTGCCTCCCGAACTTTCTCCGTGGCCGACTTTGAATCTATTTACGACAACAAATCTTCGGGTGTCCGGAGGGGTGGGCGTGGGAGTGATCCTCGGAGTCTGTACTCCTAACCCTTTCCATTAGGACACTTAACCGTCGGGGTTCGTTCTGTGAGCCACAGCTAGCGCAGCAGGACCAGGTGACCACAGGGCCCTGGAGTTTGATCGGCGGTCTGAAGCGGAGAAGGAGGGGCTTTCTTATTTCCCCTTTTAGAATGAGTCGATGGGAAATTCGAGCGGGCTTCAGTCGGCTACCGGGGCGGACATTGATCGAGTCCCCGTGGTGGGTCTCACTGCCTGGCCTGCTCGCTCGGTGCGGTCTTGGGCTCCGTTCACGTCGCCGGTCCGAGCATCGCAGCACGACGGCAGCAGCCCGCCGGGCAAAGGCGAACCTTGGGTCCCCGAGGTAATTCTGCCCGCGCGCGATTCTCGGGGCCAGGCCGCTGTGCTGGTCGCTGGCAATTGCTCGTCGCCTTCCCCTCTTGGCTCGGATGTTCTGGAAGGCCCCTTTTCTGCGCGCCCTGTCCCGAAAGGCTTCGCTCGGCACAGGTGAGCCTCCGTCGGACTGTCTTTGACTGTCTCCCGCTGCTTTGGCTCCACTTGGTTGTTTGCTCGCTTGTATTGTGACGAGCAGCCATGGGTTGCTCCTACGAGTTTCTAAAGGGCTGTCCAAACAGGACACTTCAAGAACGCGTGAAGCTACATTACTCCGCCATATGGCGTGCGACGATCTGCTTCCGTCCGTGTTTTTTTTTTTTTTTTTTGCCAAGAGGAACTCTTCTCTTTGCAATCATAATCTGAACCCTTAGACCAGGAGAAGTAAAATAACGTACAGGACGACAACAAATCTCAAGATAAGATTTTGCGTCGTCTTGTCTGTTATTTTATTTTTCCTTGTCTCAGGATTTAGATTATCATGTTTCCTAACCAGATCGCCTGCATATTTTCGCTCCTTGCAATCCGCCAACGTCCGCTTCTGTCCTTCACGGAGGCTATAGAGTATGCGCATCACGTGAATCCGGACAGCCTTTCGCACGCTCTGTTGGCTGTCAGTCAATCGCTCAAGGCCTCCGATACTCTTCAAGCCTAGTCCCGAGAACAGGAAAGGGAAGGATACGAGGGCGAAGCGCGGCAAAACAGATGGACATGCACACATATGAGCAGGTCGCGCGTGAAGTCAAGTCTGACGAGCACCGACGTCACAGAAAAGCAGAAGAGGTGAAGAGGAAAGCCGCGACGTTTGTCCGATGGATGTCCAAACAGAAGACGGACTTCTTTCACTTCATATGGCGGTGACGTGTCGCTCCACGCGTTCTGAAGTATCCTGTTTGGACACCAATATATATATATATATATATATATATATATATATATTTGACGGTGCGGGATTCGATTTAGTCGGTAGTCACCTCCTTTCCAGTTTTTTCTCTCTCGGCAATTTGGGCGCGTGGAGGAGAGATGGATCGGCTTGGCCACGACGTTGAGGTGGAGAGAGTGTATGACCATCTCGTTGAGGTGGAAAGAGCGTATGACCATTTTGTGACGTCATGGACTTTGCGCACAGAATTTAAAATAAATCTCGCGCCGTCAATACTGCTCTAATTTTTTTTTTTCGCGTAAAATTAATTTTTGGCACGCGTGTCCCAATCAGACTGTTGGGACACGCGTGCCGAGAACACTTTTTTTTTCAGGGACCCTTTAAACTTTACAGATTCGTTTTAAAAAAGCCGTGAATGCGGTTTGTGCAGGTGAGTTATACGGCCAGGGGGACATAGTATGGGTGGTAATCGTAACGATCAGTCGAGTAATTTAAGTGTAACTTGCTAAATAACATTCGAATTAGTGAAAATAGGGATATGGTTCCAATTAGAAACTTGCTAAGCACCATCGAAAACCACTAAATCAACTCTTTTTAGGAAGATAAAATACAAAGACAGCATTTTACGGCGTTCTGAAAAAACGCTCAGTTTGGACGCGTTTCTAGGTTTCGGTTTCTTATCAGCTCGCATATTTTTGCCCGCGGTCCTGTTCCCGGTTCGTCGCGGCGCGAAGCTACCTCCTCGCCTCCGTCCAACGTTACGAATACGCTCAGTTGGGAAACTCACCCTTAAAACCCGGACCGCTCGCGTCCGCTGAGACCAAACTAAATGCGATAATAGCGCCGTCCTTTAGCGACGAGTCAAAACATGAAAGTTGATTTATAAAGCTACTGCGAAATGGCACTGCGAGATGGCGCCACCGCTCCTTGCGCGACTCGACCTGAACCAACATGTGCGGCCATGCAGTTCCCGAAGTGGCCACTGCAGGAGAAATGGCGGCGTTCCAATCGCCTTTAGTTCGGTTCTCGAGTACGGATCGGAGCCACTTTTTCAAAGCAGGCTTTATGGCAGTTTCCCAACTGAGTTGTTCTAGTAACGTTGCCTCTTTCGTGAAACGCTGTTACCTAATTTTTCCCACCTTGTAAATCACGAACTTGAAACTGTTTTCTTTTTTTTGGTTTTTTGGTTGGGACGTTTGAAAGAGTCGTTATATTTGCTTGGGGCGAGTTATCGCATGAATTCGACACTATTTGTGACGTAGTGACGTTGACCGGCACCGCTGTTAATTCATCTCCGACATCTTTGACGTGTAATATTGGCGATGATGTATGCATAGTTCCTGTTCATACCCAAAATAAACGCGAAACGATCCTTGCAGAAAAACACGTGCCGACGACACGTGTGCTACGCAAGCGAGTTTGCACTATGTCAAGGCAGAACACGAACATTTTAACATTACTTATTCGAGCCGGAAATCGGGCTGCGTTCGCAGCAACTGTAAAGATTAAAGCAAAAACGAACAAAAAATAAAGGCTCGCGTTTAAAATGGAGTACACGCCGAGCACAGCTGGCAGAAGGCGTAAGGGCCAAGGGCGTGGATATAACACAGCAGAAAAAAACTCGACGTTTCGGCCGGACGTCGGCCGAAGCGTCCAAGATTAAAGCCATCCGTTGTTGTTGATTGTTTTTTTTTTACCTATACTTTTTTAATTTTGTTATATATTATGTATTCTTGTTCTGCCTCTTTGTATTTTTTCTCTTTCTTTCTTTACCGCGATTTCGCCGTTTTATAACGCTGCCATTGTCAGTTACGTGGACACCGGTAAACATCGTTTTCTTGCGCAGGACCCAGCGTTAATCGTAAACTGGGCGCTTTCCATTCACGTGGGTCGGGCGTCTCTTTTCTCCGCCTCTATCTTGCACGTCCACGCCGTCTCGCTTTCTGTTTTCCCAGTCCACCCACGCGCGGAGAACGATTTCTGGTCTCCCGTGTCCCCTCGGTCGTCCGGGCTTGTGTTTTCGTTGGCCGAGCAGCGCAGCCGTTTACAGAGGGGAAAAAAGCAATCAATATTCTATCGAACCAGTTTCATTGCTGTTTTTCTAACCGACCGCTATTGACCGCATCTAGTCGGCAATTCCTGACATTTTTGTATCGTGTTTTCTTTTTTCTGTTTTTTTTTTTATGGGTTTATGTTTTTTGAGGCGGCGGGCTAAACCGCAGCCGCTTCATTGCGCCTCGGGTTTGGTGGAGATTCTTGTCTTCCGGCTTTTGTGAGGTTGAAGAACGTAAATGGAACGAAGCAAAACTCTACAGTGGCACTCAGCGAGAAATGAAATGTGGGGATTTGGACGTCTGTAATTGCCTGTTTCTGGGACGTAGACGGCCGTTATGTGTGGACATTGAGTGTGTTTTTTAGCTTGTGCTTTACATTTTATGCGCTATTCATTCGTTAAATGTCCGTCTGGAGCTTTAGATAAGGGGAAAAATGAGAAGGGGAAGATGGCAAAACAGACTGTCTTTGTTATTTTTCACCGCACCAAAGACATAACGTAAAATACGTTATTGCAGGAATTTTAATTATATGATACACGATTTCCAGGGAATATGTCTGAAGAAACCCTGGTCACAAGTTTGCTGCGCGTGATTGAATAATCTGGTAGATTTGAATTTCTCGCTGATGGTCAGGTTCTTTATTTCTTACCTAGGCGTTTTCGAATGCTTCGGATCTCATAGCGCAGCGCCATCCCTAAATTCAACTTTCCGAAGAGAGTCGGTATGTGGTGGGTTTCCCTCACATTGCGGTGGTTATCAGTGACCTGCACCATTCCATTCATACCTCTTTGATGCACATATCCCAAGTCTTAAAGGAAACTGAAGCGGTTTTGTATTTGAGGAAAAACACTTAAATCGTCTTCGTTTGGCCACCAAGATCACGAATATCGAGATAATTTTTCAATTTGGTTCAAGGAGGCTGCACAAAATGATTTTCCAAGCACCACTGAAGCCCCTCCTTCCCGGAGCGTGATGTCATATCCGGAGACGTATCCAGGGGGGCGGCCCATGAGGCCCGGCCCCCCCCCCCCCCCCCGAAATCTTCAATTTTGCTGGTACCTCCTCTCCCCCTCCCCTCATACAACATTTTGTCATGGGTGGGCCCCCCCGAAACAAAATCCTGGCTACGTGCCTGTCCAGAGTTTTCGGAATCTCGGCTCTCGCGCATCTTCAGCGCCTATCAAAGCATACAGTTATTATAATGCACGCTATAGGTTCAACTGGCGCTAGTGTCTATGCGACTTCTGGGAGGCAAATTGAAGCAGACAGCAACCAGTCTACTTTTGCGGTGCTCCTGTGCATTCCTATGGGAAAACGCGCGTGCATTTTGTCTCTTCGCCGGGAAATAGCATGAATAAGTTTTGTTATTTCGGTTGTACCGTATAGTATATACCTTTATTAATATTGTGAAAGTGTAATTGCTTTAGTTACAGCATTTTTCTTTACCAGTGAACGATGTTAAACTTCGATATATTTCAGGCCCAAACCTGTGTACCATGGCAGGTATGTAAAAACGAGCGACGATTCTAAGCAAAATAACGATCGAAAGGAATGTAGAGTGTGTTCAAGGTTCGCTAGCATTCCGGTGGCGCTTATATATTGCTAATATGCCCGTCCTGTCATTATATGAAAATGACTCCGTCGCACGAATCTTTACGATCGGTTAAAAAAACATTCGAACGTAAAAAATAAAGTACGTGGGCTACAAAATGTTCTCTTTTATTAATTCCTATGTCGGGCAGTTTTTATCGGGCACCTATTCTCTGGCTTCTCGCTGTTTGCAAAGATTGGGAGCGTGCGGGTGGTGATTTGAACCCAGAACAAGTATGTTCGCACATATTCATGAGCAGAAAGGATAAAGCAGTACTTATTTATTGGAAATCGGACTATATTACGTGGCTTTCAATTTATTTTGATCGTCTGCATGCACAAGGAGTTACTTATCCAGTGTTACTGCGTAGTTTTTGCCGTCTCTCTTAGTATTCCAGGTGTCCTTCGTTCGTTTGGCACGTATATCCATCATGCTATACTTTGTTTCACCTTATGATGTACCGCAGGAAAGGCTGCAAGCGCGAGCTCCTAGCTCTGGGGCACATCTGGGCGGCACAAGCTCTCGTTACTTAAGAGCGGCTGCCAACGCTATGAGCTCGCGCTTCTAGCCTTCGCTGCGGTACAACATAAGGTGAAACGAGGTATAGCAAGCGCTGATACCGTGTGTCGCGCTAACAGTGTCCGATCAGTGCGCACATAAATATATGTACTTAAGCGGTTTTAGCACCTGTGTTTTATGCCACGAATTTAAAATAAGAACGCCGTAACTGACCAATTATTTCGTCTGCTTGACTGAGAAATGTTCTAATGTGCCTAGTACGTACGAATTATTTATTATATTTGCTCTTATAATCGAGCGCAGAGAGAAAATGCACTCTGCTTTTTCCCACAGAAATGCATTACCGGAAGTCGATTTCGGACCAGTTGCTGTCTGCTTCAATTTTGCTGGCAGCACACTACCCTTACAAAAACAGGTCTCAACATTCTTTTTTTATTTTTTTAGACTTCTTATTGACTTTCCGGTATCCTATTGAATTCCTTTTTAAACGCACTTTGTTTTGATTATTGTCAAAAAACTTTCAAAAGAAAAAATACTGATTTTTTTCTGTAGACTTATTTATAAAAAAATTAAAAAGAAGTTGTAATGACGTTTTTCTGTAGGTTATTTTCTAAAAAACTTCAAAAGGAAAAAACGAGATTTTGTTTTGTAGACTTATTTATAAAAAAATTAAAAAGAAGTTCTAACGACGTTGTTTTTTTTTCTCGGTTATTTTCTAAAAAAGAAAGCTTATTGACTATTATTTTTTATATTAATTTATAAAAAAGAAGATTTTTTTAATTATTTTATATGATCTGCGGTCGCGTGCGGGTCCGGCATGACGACGAGGTGACATATGGTTCTATAAATCCCTATAAAAATGTTTTTTGACTTTTATTGAAAAATTTGTTGACTTCCTGTTCACTCCGATTACTTCTTGATCTTGACTTCCTGTTGACATGGTCAACAGAAAGTTTGTTGATTTTGTGTTAAAACTTTTTGATTATTTTCCTCCGCCTGAGTCAAAAGTGCTGTTGACTTTCTATTAACTCTACGTTGATCTTTTCTGCTGACTGCCTGTTGAAAGTGTCATCAGAAATACTGCAGACGTTCTGTTTACTTCTGTTGAAAATATTCAGCTGGACTTTCTGTAGCCAGTGTCAATAGAAACGCAACAGACTCTTCTGTTGACTTTATTATTGAACATGGCACATATTGACTAAATGTCAAAAGTCACTAAGTTTCTCAATAGTCTCTGACAAGCTGAGAACCGTAGGGAGGAGCTTCAGTTCCTGGCCTCCAGCGCGAGCCTTCTATGCTTCATAACGCTGACGCTTCCGCGCCCCACTGAGCTCGAGCTGCAGTCAAAGCATGACGGAAGCGCCTGGGGCGCGTGCTGGAGGCCAGGTGTTCGGAAAAAGCACGCCCTGCCGTTCTCAGTTTGTAAGTGACTATCGTGACTTTGTTTTCGACCCAATTAAACTAGCCAATTAGTAAAGTAAAGCAAAATAACCATTTTAAAGTGGAGCAACCGCCTTGACTGGCTTCGTCCTTGAGTAGTGCCATGCATGAGAAGCGATAATATTTGTTCTAGGAGCCGTTTTTGTGGATGTTGTTTTAGCGACTGCGTGCGAATTATTAGTTAAATGTGCCAATCCTTTTGAGTAAGAGATAGAGTCCACGAACTTCGAAACACTATCTTCCCTTTGACAGACTTTCGAGAAGGAGATAGGACACTTGGAACCTTAGTAAGTGCTGAGGTGGTCACCGGCCAAATGATTACCTTCAATATGTAGGCTATATAAGGCTCTGGAGCAGTGAACGGGACTGTGTTTCTGGTGTTGAGTGTTGCATGGCGTTTGTGTTTGTTTCCAATGAAAATTTGTGGGATGTGTATGTACCAAAGGGACACTATTTCCTAACTGAACTCAAAATATATATTAAAAAAACTGAGTGTCTTTTTTTAAACGTAATCTGCAGTTCCGTCAAAAGGAATTCAACAAAATTTAAGTAAGAAGTAATTCTAAAAAATGTATGTAAGAAGGAATTCTAAAAATTTAAGTGGCCAATTTTAACTAGGAGTTGAATAGGTTTTCAAAATAAAGTCCAAAAAACATCAAAAAAGTTTAAAAAGAAATTCAATACGATTCTAGAAAATTTTCAACAGAAATTCAGAAGAATTTAACTACAAATTTTTGTAAGGGTAGCGCCAGTTGAACCTCTAGTGCATCATAATAACTCTATGTATCAAAGCTATGCACGCGCACTCTTGCTATATACAAACAGGTCAGGAAAAGACGTCACGACTGGTGTCGGAGCAGGGGATCCATAGCGGTAAGCGTGCGATTGCACGCGCTGCTCACACGATGCGACACGCGCTTGGCGGCCGAAAGATCTGTGTATGACGTAACGACTGCTCGGAGGTTTTTCTTGTTTTCTTGCGTTTAGTTACATCTTCGGGAAAAACGAACGTGGTATTCAAATTCACCGGATAAAAATACTCTAGAATGCACTTCTAACTCCCCCCCCCTTTTTTTTTAAGTACCTGTCTCAGCTTCTCTTTAGCGAAACGGCTATTGTGTATAGAGGAAGATATAGATACACGCGTCTCGATCATCATACCTGTCCTATTGTTTCATGGACGATGCTGCGATGTAAAACTTGCAAAATTACGTACTTTCTCAAACATACTATTGTGGTTTCTGCCAATGAATGTTTTCTCTTGCAATAAATCCTGATGTCGATTCAAATATGACAAATAGAAAACCAGTGCGCGATATTGCGATATACCGCAGTTTATTCCTCGATTACATTTACGCGTGAAAGGTATGGGCAAAAAAAAATATGTCAATATAATGCTAGCAAAAAAGAGCAGTCTATGCATGGATGGAACGTGTGACAACAATGTTTTCAGTGAAAATACTTTCTGTAGTTCAAAACAACTCGAATGAAGATTTTACCACCTACTCTTTACTTCACAAACGAAAAATACGGAGCTCAGACGGAAATGGTCCGCAGAGTCTCATTTCTTCGACAGAACTCCTCGCCATCTCCGCTTTCGTGTTTTGTTTTTTTATATAATAAAAGAGAGTGAAAGCAGAGTTGAGCGTCGATCCAATTTACGAACACGACGAGCTTCCCTAAATATCCTTGCCGAAATGTTCCTCGCACTGGGCCACTCGGGCAAAGCAAGGCAGAGGTGGATTTCTTTTCCACTTCGTTTCACAGTAAAACCGTGACAGCTAACTTTTTTTTTTTCATCGAACTAAGACAGCGAGGACAGAGGGGACGTGGGTGGACGTAGTTCCGGCCAGCGGATTTTGTAGGTGCCCACGTGAGCTCGCGCGCCGCTCGGTTGGCGTGTGCATTACCCGCAGCTTATCTTGCCTGTCGAGCAATATTTCCCAGTCCGCCGGGAAAGAGCTGTCGGCTCGGTGCAGGCGTATTTTTGTTTCATAGTGTCCTTCTTATCGTCGAAGCTCTCCGCGTCTCTGCACGAAAAGAGCAGTTTGCTCCTAGACCCCATTATTACGATTTTTTTCTTCGGTACTTTTTCTCCGGGGTGCGCTCAGGCCGACGTTCACTGAGCTGCAATGGCTCTGCAGGCGTACCTGTCTGCAGCGACCTCACCCGACCTCGTTTGTTGGCCTGTCTTTACTTTTTTTGTTGCTGTTGTTGTTGTTTGCGCCGAGGAGGAGGGGAGATAGAGAAAGAAAGACGCTGTTGTCCCCTCTAAGTCGCCGCAAAACTCGGCGGCCCCTGCCATTCGTTTGCGGTTCTGTTATCACTTGCAACGAGCTCGGATGAGGAGCTATTTCCGCGCCCGTCTCTCCGAGTTCACCTGACTCTTCTTTGGTGCGTTTCTATCGCTGTGGTTGGTTGCTGGTATGCTCTCGGTTATTTGCCGTGTGTCTGCGCCCTTGCGTAAACCTGTGTATGCGCTTTGGAAATCAGACGCACTCTATGAAAAATAGAATCCTGGTCTCCGCTCTCTTCCGATCGCCGTCTTTTCTAGATTTACCGCAATCACTTCGTACATGTGTCAAAACGCTTGCTCTCAAACTTGGGAAGAGGGGGGGATCAACGTTTTGTCTATTTCCTTTCGTCTTAGTCTGCTTGTTTATGGTGAAGCGTGTCGCCATTACTTTCAGTCTTTACCGACCTGGTGCAGATATGTGATTGTGGTCGAAAATAGAGAACGCAAGATGGCTTGATATACGGTGCTGAAGGGCTTGAGGAGTATTTTTGTGGGAACGGTTTATGCTCTTCATTCGAGGTGTAAAACTTATTGCTGGGTTCAAGAGAATGAATAAATGTGCTAGTTGATATCCGGTTTTTGTAGAACCAGCGTTAGATGGAACATAATGTATTGCGGGCTGGCAGGTACATATGCTTGTCCTGCCTGTCCTGTATCTCTGTCTCCGCTTTATTTCGCGCTGTTATGATCATGAACCATTGTAAATGACTAGATAACGTTCCTAGTTGTACTTGTCGGAACTGGCTTCGTCGTACAACTTCGCTTTTTTTATTTAGCGCCTAAATTTGTGAAACTGGTTCCTTGATATCCCCAGTTTCTGACTTGTTGCAGTTGCTATTAGTGTTCAGTGTCAACACGCCGCAGTTCATTGTTTGAAGGCACTTGGACCGGTCGGGCTCGTTCGAGCTCTTCTGAGTCCGAAACACAAGCATAGCAATTTACTGTCTCATGCCCAAACGTACGCAACGCCACTCCCCTTGACATCAGTTTGGTATTTCCTTCTAAGCAATATTTCATAGAATAGCTCTATTATTTGTCCGTGTGTGTGTACAATGCCATCCCATAACAAGGATGTGTAACGACCCTTGAGAAGTATTAACAAGCAATCGAGGCATGATCAGCATCTACTTGTTTTCCTACCAGGGATGTACTGAATTGCATCGATGAAAACTACATATCCGAAAGGCCGCTTGTCTTCACACATGCCCAACAAGAGCTCTCAGCAAGATGCGGCGCGGCCTTTCTATACTTCGTTTCAACTTGGGTCCAGACGCAGCCGATGCTACGAGCGCGAGCGTGTGCCCTGAATAGTGCTTGCATTGCACGAGCGCGCCTGCTTGGCAGGGACGCTGGAAGCCCGGAGCCTGCGCTTGTAGCATCGGCTGCGTCTGGACCCAAGCTGAAACAAAGTATAGTCCCGGTGTTGGAGCTTGAGGGACGTAGCCTTTCATGCCTCTCTTTGCCGCACACGACGAGCGCACGTCGTAAAGAGGACAGCATGTATGAGCTGTTACAGAAACTTCGTACGAAGCTACAACTGCTTTAAGGTGGGTCCGGACATTTCATCGAACGCCGTTTCATCGAACTCCGTTTCATCGAACTCCGTTTCATCGAACTCCGTTTCATCGAACTCCGTTTCATCGAACTGCGTTTCATCGAACGCAGTTTTATCGAACGCCGTTTCATTGAACGTCATTTCATCGCAGCCGTTTCATCGAACGCCGCCGCCTATTTGAGCAGTAGAAATTCTACATCTAGGAAATATTTTTCTTTTTAGCGCCAGGAGGATAGCAGTGTTTTAATATATATTATAAGTTATAAACTTATACTTATATAAAAGGAAGAAACTGTTTTTGTCACCTTCTATTCTTTATTTTTTTTAGTAGATGATGAAGTCTGTTAATGTGGCCAATAAGGAACGGGAACACTGACGACACTTTTTAAAGCTGTGATCATCAGGTGCAGTGATGAACGCACGTCCGTTCAAGGGCGTATATATCTTCGTCCTTGAAGATACCTTTTCTGCTTCAAGACGAAGCCGTCCTTAAAGCAATGATATATTGTAATTTCAAAATGTATTTTCTTCAAATAAAACTATGTTCTATGTCCCCGTATCCCATGATATGGGAGAAAAATACGTGTCTCCTCTTCGTTAATTTATTAAAACCGACAGAACCATGGACCTGTTAGATATTCGACATACAGTATATATACTGCATGTCGAAGATCCGACAGGTTCACCGTTCTGTCGGTTACAATAAATTAACGAAGAGGAGGACGCGTCTTTTTTTTTTTTAAGAACATATATGTTCTTATAAAGGTATTCTCCTACGATAAAATGAAAACATAGGTAAATCGACAAATACAAAATAAAAAAGGCGCTGCGGCGAATAGCTGTTTCCCTCTAAGAAAGTGCCTTTCACGGGTGAATAAAAAGAGGGATGAAGTGGGAAAAGTGTGTGGCCGAGAACAGCTGCCTACCTCGCCAGAAAAGATTAAGTCGTGTATCCACTCAAGTTTTGATATGATAGCTACTTTCTATGATTCAGTAGCCAACGTTTAGGTGGACAAAAGATTGCCCGGGTAGTAGTTCTATTTCTGGTAAATTTAGAGCGGCGTCAAAATTATTTCAAAAGTGATAGTAAATTACGTAGAAAGTATTGTATAACTCCAAAATTCAGTAAAGGGAGATTCGATTAAACGGCGTCAAGTGATTCGATGAAACGGCGTTCGATGAATCGGCGTTCGATGAAATGTCCACTTATTCGATGAAACGGTATTCGATGAAATGGCGTCCGATGAAATATCCGGTACCCGTTTTAAGGATGGTAGAGAGTTTCCGTTTGATCGCACGTGTTAAGCCGCTCCTATTGTTCTTCGGCCGGGCAAATGTGATTGAATGCGCAGAGCTGAGATGGCAGTGAACGTCGAGTGTGATCATGGGCGGTTTGGTCTAGTCATGAATTAAGTCGCTCGTTTTAATAGGAACCGCCGGCTATTTTCATGGTGAATGCTTCCTTGGGTGGGTCAAAAAGACGGATGCCTATAGTTTCTGGCTCCTCGAATTGGATAACACGACTTCTGTCGTGTGCTACGTCTTTATATATCTACATGGAGCCAAGCTGAAACCGTTTTTTTTTTCTTTCATTACAACTTTGTTGCGAAACGTTATGCATCTCATGGGGAAAACGACGCGGTTTGCGCCATGTTTCGAAATACCGCTTCGGCGATAATGATTTCGTTTGTGTCCAAAGGGTCTGTGTGTTGGGACCTCCATCCGAGCACAATGCGCGCATTCGTCCTCGTTTATCTGTGCGTGCGTCTCAGCGCATGTGCCCATATTTTTGTAATAATTTGCATAATTGCAAACAGCCTGTCTGTGGAGTCGTGTTATTGGAGTAAATATTGCTTTGTCTTATCATTGCAAATAAGCGATTTCTTGCGTATTGCCCCAGGCTATGTATTCTAATACTCTTCGGCCTCTCAGCGATATTTTCTATAGAACTTCTGGAAAGCAGATATACAATCGAAAGTTCTGCTCTCCTTCTCATACCACGTGCACTTCATTCCCCAGTTCACTTTCGTTTTTTTTTTCTTTTTTCTTTTTTTTTTCCTTTTTGTCTTTTTTGTTATGGAATATTTTTCACGATATTTCCTTTTAGCCTAACGAGCGCTTCACCTCGGGAATATTTGGCGGGTGTATGGGATATATAAAAAAAAACCACAGCCTCCTAATGATCCAAGTGACATGTTCTCTGTACTTAAATACTGCATGCTTTCCTTTGTTGTAAACGCGTTTTATATATTGTCGCTGTCCCCCCTTTTTTTTTTTCTTTCTTTTCTTTAGAGGTACAGAGAACAAAGGGGAAACTCCTCTCTAGAGTTTAGAATGCAGCTTTTTGTATTTTCGAGGTGGACCACAATTAGTGCAAACTTGCCGCCGTCGGTTGCGGTATTGCCACCTCGGCGCTACGAAATTAATTAATCTCGATTAAACTAGTTGCAAACAAACACCAACGGCTAGTTCGAACTAACTAAATTAGCCCTTATGGTGCCGCAGGCTATCCCTGCCTGTGCGGTCTATTATTTTTCCCCGAGGCGTAGAAAATGTGCAATTAGGGACGAGAACACTTTTTTAAAAGTTGGTGTCTTGTTTTCCGGGTCGTTACTCTATTTGGAGATAATTAAGATTACGGGCATACCTGGCGGAGGATGGGCGTCTGACCTCATCACACATCCGTATGCCAGGATTTGCTCGAGTTTCTTTTTTATTATTATTATTATTATTATTATTATTATTATTATTATTATTATTATTATTATTATTATTATTATTATTATTATTATTATTATTATTATTATTATTATTATTATTATTATTATTATTATTATTATTATTATTATTATTGCTATTGTACCAGCGGCGTAACTGCAAACATTTAATGATGTGCCAAATTTTAACATCGACGGTACGCCGTAAAGAAAGGAACAAAAGATAGGTTGACGCCATTAAAAGTATAAGTACCTTTTGTTTTAAATCGAATAATGCAAGAACCTTTAGTTCGTATCATAAAAGAAAACCATTTCACGAAATCCGGTACAATGCAATAAAATAACTTGGTTGTAGCAGGCTTTGTGCTAGGTGATTCTTTCTGTTGTGCGTGCTTATCTCCGGCCCAAGAAAATTATTTCTTTTCTCTGTTCTCTTTTTTTAATTTTCTTCTTTTGTCTTGGACCTACCAGTGTAATATATTTTTAACGATTTCTCAATGCTCCAGCTTTTGTGCGAAGATGGCTATCTGTAACAACAAAACATTTGTACGCGTGGTATCAATTTCCTTTCGTTTAATAGCGGAGAACACATTGTGGATCAGGGTGGACTGCCCGCCAACTAACTCTGCTCCTGTCTCCGTTACGTTGCCTATGAGTATTAAAACAAACTGATGTTCCCAACTCTTGCAGTGGAGGAAAGTGCACGCGACGGGGTACATCAGCGATCCCATTGAAACATCAGTAATGCGTGACTAAACTAAATTCCTCTGGAGTCGCAAGTGGACAGAAAATCTCAGGGCGTTCTCGAGCTCAACTATGATCTTGCAACGTCATGGGAACGTTTTTCTGACGTACAGTACGTTGGTTTGTTTTGGTTTTGCTTTTCGAATTATACGCACGCTACAGACAGTTTGGGGGAGGTTTTAGTATTGCATATAAAAGTAAAGAGCTAAATAACGCTCCTTTGTGTAACATGCATCGCCATCTTCTGACGTAAACGGCGTCCGCCTGACGATAGTGCAATTAATGCAAAGATGCAAGCGAGCTGGACAAGACTGACAATAATAATCCCTGGAGAAGAAGAACAAGGGAGACAAAGGACAAACGCAAATAGTAAAACGTCGGCATGACGTTTTACTATTTGCACAATGATGGGAAAGGCATTTGAATTTAGAGTGTCCATACCAGTCATTCTAATTTGTAAACTGATTCGGTCTGGATACTCGCCCAGTGAAGAAATCCAGCTTATGGGTTACAGAGCAATACAAAAGGCAGGACTCTACCATTATGGCAATGCACTTAGAAGTATCTTGCGCCGCCTTTAAGGTAGATTCACCTCGCGCCACGTCAGAAAGTAGGCGCTCGTGTTTACTTTCCAGTCCGCCATCGTGCTCACGAAGATCGTGACGAATCGAGATCGGTTATGGTCGTAGCTGCGTGCCGGATTCAGTGTTACCGTAGGGTCTTTCAATCTCTAGAAACAGCGTTGAATGAAACACTCATAGCTTCAAAAGTAAGGAAACGAAACCTCAAAGCGGAACGTTATCGCGGGCCATTCACTCAGGGGAGAAATCCCTCCCTTAGCTCCCCGGGATGCGCATCACGTGGTAAAGACGTCACGCTTTTGCGTGTAGCCGCGCTGACGTAGACATTCCAGGGGGACGGGGAGCTTTGTGCTCTGACTGCACAAACACCTTGGGCTTGGAGGTATTTTATTCGCGTGTCTGGCATCTTCACAGATTTCGCTTCTCCAGATACCGGCGGTGGCATCGGGATCGCCTAACTTGTCGTGGCTTGCGCTTTTGCGCATGTCGTCCGGGCACCCGAAGTATAGTCTTCAATGTTCATCAATGCCGTCTTCAAGCAGCTCCTCATACAACTGGAATGATTTTTAAAGCTGCGTTCTTTGTGTTGCATGCATCCGTTCAAGGAGCATCTTTCTTTTAGCAGGAAACAGTTAGTCGTCTTCTGCGTAAAACAGCGCTGATGCCGTAATCGCGTAGTGCCGTTTCATGTAGGCTTCCATTTTTCTGCTTTCGTCAGCGCGCACCGAGTCCTGTTGTCGAGAGTGTGACCGCTAAATGCGTTTGATAACACTGACGTCTCTTTCTTTCGGCTCCCCGCCGTTCGTGTAAATGCTTGAGTCGGGGAAGGAGTCCCGCTGGTTCCACCGATCAGTGACGCCACGCACAACCCTCCTCGAAAAGCATCCCCCGTGTGAATACCCCTTTAGGGACACCATTAAGCTCTGGAAGAAAGTTTTGTTCGGTCATGCGTATATGTGTCGCTCTCGTAGTTTCTTGCATACTCACGGGCATTCGTTCGTCACAATAGGCATATGCCAGTAATTTTTTTCTCCACCAATCTTTCTGTGCCGAAGGGCAAAATGATGAAGAGACGACAGCTAACAAGCCAGTCCAAATTCGCGAAGAGTGTAGGTGTGGCTACCTTGTATCTACCTCAGATACAGATTTGAATTCTCGAGATTAAAGGCGAACACACTAATCAATTTATGCAAGTGATTTCTTTGAATGACGAGTGAGGAGGTCGTCCGAGGGCGTTCTGGGATGTCAACGGGTCATTGACCGGCAAGTTTCTTTTATTTTTGTCTTCCATTAGTTTGCCCATTTAAAGATAATGGGCTCGTCCGAAAAGGAAAAAAGGGAAGGTAGGAAGCGAAGAGAAAGAGAGGACGGATAGTGGAGGGTTACTCAGTCCTTCCTATCATTTGCAACCAGGTCAACTGTGAAGCACTTACTCTAAACACGTTTGTCACGTTTCCTTCCAATCAAATAATGGTAGGAAGTCGTTAGGGAAGTCCATTCAGCTAGGCTTCACTATCATGGTGGCGAAGCCTAATATTTGAGCGACAGATGTCTACTAATGCCACGTGACTAACGTGACTAATGCTTCCAAGCGCTCTCTATCAAAACACACCTTTTATTTATTTATTCCTTCTTTTTTTTTTGGGGGGGGGTGGAAGCACGGGCGTAAGTTCCGGTGTTAAAATTATCCCATGCTTGGAAGTCATACCTGTATGCGCTTTGCAAGTGAAACACTGTTATGGAGCCGGCGGTGCTTTGGATACGAGGTGGTTTGTTTTGCGCGAAACTCTCTGCTTTACCTTTTTCTTCTGATAAGGGGTCATTGACGCCTGACCATAAACAGTGCCACTTACTTGATTGCGACTAGAGTTTATTCGGAACTAGATCCCAGAGCACGTATTCGCAAGTGACCAAGGCACAAATGCAGCGCCATCAAAATCTTGTTATACCTAGCTTTATATTACGGGAACGTATGCTGATAAGACTGTTATGTATACACAGGTACTCCGGGTTCTGTAGTGGCGTGACCCCACAATGTAGCACACTTAGTCTGTTCCCCACCGGAACTCATGCGTAGTCTCCATGTTGGGACGCTTCCAATTGCTGCCGTCAGCCTAGCTGAAATCTGTACATACGCATTACGTGACTGCAGGTCTTGCGGTTTCCGAACGCTGATTACAGTCCCAACGCTCCAGATAATTTTCAATGCGTTTCGTTGCCTTTTTTTTCGTATTTCTTCTAAACCAAACCGAATTTTTGATAAAACTGTTATCTCTGGAGTACTTTCGTGGAGCATTGTTTAATATCATTATCGTGTCATGATCAGCTATATTTTCGATCACGCGAGGCTCACGAAGCCAAATTTTGATCTCAACTGTCAAAATCCAATCAAAGACAGCCGCTGGAACTCTGAAGCCACCATCATTATGGTTGTGAACATCTTTGAAATTAGACGGTTCCAAGCGCGGACTGACTGTGAGAGAATATTATTCTGAAACTTGGAATCACGAGTTTCGGCTCCGAAGCAACATTTCATACTCGTAGGTGGCGAGTAGCTGTATCACATTTTGGGGCACACATATCGAGCTAGAAATTGATGGGCGTTATATACCTTCCTGCATTTCTGAGGCGACTTGCTTTGAAGGAGAGTCAAGCGGTCTCATTTCAATGCACTCTTCTATCAGCCCAAGTGTTCACACAACCAGTTTAACTCTTTTGTTGTTTTTTGTTACACCATGCGGGCATGTTGCTAAGCCTGCTCCCAGACGACGTTGTTTCCAGTGAAGGAGGGACTCAACTTATACCTCTGTCAGACGGGCACCTAAAGGGACCTTTACGCCAAAGGCCTTTATAGGATTTTGAAATGACTTTTAAGTTCTGCCGTGGCGGACAGCGTAAGTAGATGTCATTTAGACGATGTTTACAGTGATTGAAATCGCGTAGATCATTGAAACGCATAAATAACGTTCATTCCAGAAAAATAATATTTTGCCGATATAAATGATTTTTAGAGCTTTTCTTAAGCAAACAAAATATTAAAAACGACAAAATGACGAGTTCAGTCGACTTATTACAACAAAGTCCACTTTGAGCCCAAGCAAAGTGGTTTTTGGCAATTATCGGCAACTCTGAGGAGACGCTCAGGGTTGCCGCTAGTTAGGACTGAGTGAGCGGAAGACCCGCTCACTCAGTCCTAACGTTGCTCAGTGCTCCCGCTCCTTTACGTGCTTCTGCTACGCTTATGCCCTGTTCGGTTCGGCGTCGTGCTCGTGCTTCAGTTTCATTGCACGCGTCGGAGATCCTCCAGCCGAAACTCCCAAAGTCGTATCAGCGCCCCGGTCGCCTCAACGCTCCAATGAAAGCGCGGCGACCCCTTCCTACTCGTGGACGCTCCTCCGTCGTTCGACATATCGCACGACGCGAGAGTGAGTTACAGACATATATATCTACAAAAAAAAATTAAATATATACAATACAGTTATTAATACACGATTAAAGGATGACAAACTATAAAGTAGAGAAATAAAAGCTAAGTAACTATGGTTGTAAGGAAAACCGAAGTGCCGAAGCGGATGACGCGAGCAGGCGAGCAGCGGGACGACAAGGCCTAGTAGATAGCTGGGGCCGTGAGTTCAGAAAAGGATTGGTGGAGCGAGGTCTGTACAGAATACGTGAAACACGCTCTATTTCAATAATAAAAATACAAAAAAAAATCGATTTTAGATATCAATACGATCTTTTATTTCAATTCGCTTCTCTAGTATACAGCGCTGCTGACGAGAGTAGGCCTTTAGCAGCCGTAAAGGAGATGCGGGAACTCAGGTTCACGAAAGGTGACCTTTACGCTGAATGCCATTTGAATCGCCGTGTGGCGCTGCTTAAATTCCATTTACACTAAAGGTCCTTTGGCGTAAAGGTCCTTTTAGGTGCCCGTCTGACAGGAATATTACTGTGCGAGACACAGTTCGCTGTGCACATGCAGCGATACTATTGAACGCACTGTTCTTAATAAGTTGTGCTGTGTGCGTAACGTCGCAGTAACCGCCGTTCTCTCCGGTCATCAATTATTATTTGGCTTAGTCGCTCCCATTCAAACTGGTAATGTTGTTTATTACACTGGAAAGGGCGGTTACGAGATTGTATTTTTACGAACAGAGATAAAAATATTCGAGCGAAAATGTTTAAGAAGTAATGAACGTCCGCACTTTCCTGCTTAAAAATCCAAAAGCGACTGCGATCTCGTCAACAAAATAATAATAATAATAATAATTATTATAATCGGAGCTGCAGATGCTTCTGCATTTCATTTGTGTAGTCTAGCAATTTTTGAAACCGTAAAATACAACATGAGGATGGGATCATTGTCTTGTTTGATTCCTCTTTCCGGAGACGGCCCACTGTGGCGATCGGCGAGCTCCTCGTAGCGCTGCTGCTCTGCGGTCCTTGCGCGGTTTCCCGAGCGAGACCGATGCGTTTTGTGGCTCAGTGGACGCGCGTCATGTCCAGTGGTTTTTGCAGCTGCCTCGGTGCATGCTCGGCTCCCCGTTGTATTGCCCGGGGGCGGTTTTCGAACTCCCACGCTCTCGGTCTTTCTCCGGATCGATACGGCATTTTAATCTCGAGCGGACGATCTCTCTCTCCCAAACGCGCGAGCGCTCTCCTCTTTGCCGACGTCCCGAGGTCGTTCCAGTTCCTCCTCCTAATTGAAATAAAGACGTCGGCCTGTGAAACACGTCTGTCGGCAAATTGAACTGGACATTTCGAAAACTCGCGCGAGCAGTTTATGACGCCCCGGCCGCCAAAGGCGACGGTGGCATCCAACGTGGCTCGCGAGAACTTACCAAGATTACAGATCTACCGGAAGCTTTCCGAGATACGTACAAGGGAGAGATTGGAAACGACAGCCTCTTGTTGTTTTCTTGTGATTTTCGCAACATAGGGTTGCAAACGCTCATACCTATGTCTTGACACGTCAGAGCGTGATGGTTCATGAACCTTATCTCCGTGCCTATACAGAAATATCTTGTTTGTCATCCTGGTGTGATTGACTTTTAGGTGTTTGTTGTACCACCGATCATTGTAGTTCAGTCAGTACTAGGGTTCTACGGCCTTTTTTAATGAATGTCTACTATGTGTTCCTTGGCCATCTGCGAGTCTTTGCCGTCCACTATAGATTTTATTGTGTCCTAGCTCCTTTATTTATTTATTTAATTAATTTTTATATACCTCGAGGACCCGTTTCCGGGTCCTCATGGCACATATATAGTAATGATCACCATTGTGTATTAAAGACTGTGGTTGTCGTGACCAGCTGCCTTCAATTCTTTTAGATTTATTTTTGTATTTTATATCGATCCTGATGGGTTCGTTTAAACGGACTTCAAATACATTATAATGAACAAGTAGATTCGATTCCGGCAAGGCCCATTTCAAGTTCGGTGGATGGAACCCCCTTGAGTTGACAGCTGGAATCCGAGACTGCAGCGCAAAAGAGGAGGATAAATACAAAGCACAGCGTGTTTGTGATTTGTGATTTCTGTTTGGCGTTCTAGTTTGCTTTACTGTTACTTCTCATTAATGGCGGTACTGAACCGATTTTCTGTAGTGTCGGATATTTACCCAGGAGCTATGGATTTTGTTTAACCAGGAGAAATGGGTTTTGTTTGCATGATTTTGTGTGTCTGATTGATGTCCTTCGCATCAACTATCTCGTCCGCTTGCCTGCTCAACGGAATTAGGTTTCATCCTAGATTTATATATCACCTTCTTATGGAAACGCGTGAGTTGCCGTAAACATATTCTGTGCCGAATCGTAAGTTGTAATTAATAGAGGAAATCTGAAATAGTGGGAGTGACTGTGAAATCATGAACCAGCTGCAATTCGTTCAGCAAAGGAACAAAAACAAACTTGCTAACCAAAGCACTTATGCAATATTTCACTGGGGAACAACCTCAACGAAACGTTGCATCAAGGTATGTGTAAAAATCAATGTGAGACTAAGAATAAACTTGCATAAACCAAGCCTCACAGCACAGCGTGAAGAAAAGCTAAGGGCGGCTGATTTCTATCACGCAGCCGGGAGCTTTGTTTCAGACTTCAAACCAGAACTCTTAATGTCAATGTGTCAAACTGTCAACAATAACCATATTGCGCCGAAGATGTTTTAGAGCATTTACCCAGTGGCGTCATGCGCCGCCAAAGAACATATTGTTCGTCTTTCCGGCCAAAGCTCGTTGTATTAGCGGACACAACGTAAGGGCGCAAGTGAGTTGGTGTATACTGAACATTTTGAAGCAACTCGAGACTAGGGAAATACGAAAGTTGACACCGAGAGAAGAGAAGGAGAACGTCTTAAACACAGTTAAGTCATATTTTCTCCCTTGGTTTTCCTTCTACTGCTACCTCACCTGTGCGAATGTCGAAAGATTCTTCGTTCCGGTTATTAATGGCAGAATGTGTTGACTATATCTTGATTTTCGATATTGAAGGGTCATTATTCCTTCGACCTTTTGTCGACGTCTGTAAAGTTGGGAGGGTTACGTACCTTTACGTCCGGGGGCCTGTTCTTAAAGGAGAACCCTATGCCCGTCCCACTGCGCGACCGACGGCTACCCCCGAGGGCGGTCGCCGCGCTAGCGGCGAAATGTTTTGGTGGCGCCTTCCTATGGTTCCCTCTCGTGACGTCATTACCTTGCGAACAACAAGTTCGATGGTGTTTGTAAATAGCATGGTGGAAGCTTGAAATCTTGCGCTCTCAAAGCAACACTGCCAACACCGTCAAAATTGAAGTCCTTACATTCCTCTTATTTCCGTCGATGATAAATCCTTTGCTGACGTCATGGTCAGCATTCGGCCAATCGTGGAAGGCCGACCGCAGCGACGCTTTCGATCGCGCACGTCGCCAATACCTCGGTTATTGGAACTAGGGTTCCGTAAATACGCTGCGGCTGAGATAATATTGGCTTATAGGCCCCGATCCACTCGTCGACCGGAGAGCCGTAGAAGTGCCGGATATCATCGTCAGAGGTCGACAATGCACATCAGTCGTCAATCGGGTCCATCCAAGCCCCCCCCCCCCCCAACCGCTCAGATGCGGGGGGACGAGCCCATCGCGCCAACCGGTTTTTCGAGGGAGAAGTAAGAGACCTCCCCAAATGGGATGAGAGAGAGCAAAGCTTGCGCAAGCGCGATCCTATCAAAGTTTGGGAATTTGGATTCCGATAAAGTAGGTGGCTCTAGAACTGAACTTCTCTACGTTCTATCCAAAAAGTATATGCTTGGTGGGTTCTGTTAGCGCGATGGGAAGTATCAGCCAAAGTCATCGTAGCCGTCTTAACATGTCACACTAACTCTCGAAGAGAGAAATCCCGCTTACTCTGAGCTCACATCGCGGCAAGAGGGCAAAAGAGTCTTGCTCTGGCAGCGCAACCGAAGCGCGATTTCCTAGGTTGTTGAAAACAGGAGCCAAACAGGATCTGAATATTAACATATTCTGTGTGGTGGGGAACATGGAATGGTTTGAGAGACAAAATGTTGGACAGTGTTTTGTGTGTATATTTAATGTATCAGGGTATTTCATGTTAAGGTTTATAAAGGTGCCCCAAGAAGGTTTCTGAGATTGCCTCAATATGGCGTTAATTCACTGGTGGGCTCTAAGCATCCTCGAAATTCACAAAATATAACAATGCGCAAACTATTTCCTTATTAAAAAAAAAAAAAAAATCAAAGATCGACCAGAATGACGTAATCTCCGGCGATGGGAGGAGCATTGTACCGGTAGCCAGGACGACATGTAACCAATGAAAACGATAGATTTCGTTGAGATTGCAAACGCAGTTATTACAAAATGTGTATACTTTTGTAGACGATAAAAGCAAAAAAGAGTTGTCCAAAAATGACCGACCACGGGAGGAGCTGATGGCGCGAGAGACGGCAGCGCCATAGCGGCACGCACGGAGCGTGGTGCCTAGGCGCGACTCGGTTTTTAAGGGAAGGGGAAGGGGCGGAAGAGACTCAAGAACGCGGGAGGGTGCAGTGAATTCACCCTTTTCCGAAATGCGCAGTGCGCATGCGCGCAATGCTCGACGCTCCTGGGTTTGAGATTGTGTGCTACCAAAAAGATCCGCCTTCTTGTATGTTGTGCACAAGCCTCGCTTACTTAGTTCTTTTTTGTGGGGAAGAGCTCTTCGTGCGCAACCATGTTCAGTCAGTACCAACTCGTCACACTGACCACCTTACTATAGCTTTCTTTGGATTGCGTGGGTCGATTTGATTCAAACCAAGCCGTCCAGCCAAAGTGCTTGAGTTTTCCTCGAATGTTAACACGAGGTGACACACGGAAGTATTTTAACGAAAAGAAGAGGAGAAAGACACTTTTGAGCACGTGGAAGGAACTAACTTCGAGGCAAAGAGAACCATGGCCTATTTGTTTAAACTCAATGCTTTGTCATTTATTTTATCTCATTTAATAGCGTTCGTTCTTACAGTGTCAGCTATCGCCTTCAATCGTTAAGTGTTTTCTCTTCTAAGACGAGCGGCGTGAACTCTTGCCGCAGCAACGTAGGGTTTGCTTGAAAGTAGCACGGTCCTCGGAGAGGTTCGCGCGGTTTGGGGGAATGACGATTTTCTGTTCCGCCTCAAGTGCGAACCAGATTTGCTTGCCAGACAAGCCTTGCGAACGCGTAGTTTTCTAGCCACTTAACCTGGAACCCAGATGTCCCGATAGGCGGCAGCAATATTTCGAAAACGGTGGATTCTAAGGTATACTTGCTCAGCCTTCTATACACAATACAATGAATGATGAAGACCGTTGTGTGGGGCTCCCTATTACACCCGCAGCTTAATTTATTTTATAATTGTATTTTTTTTTCAAGTTGCACGTGGCAAATGGCACAAAAAAGTTATTTATGTGCCATTGATTATTGCCCTCTGCGAGTACTGTCCTATACACTCCGGCTTTGATTCGCGAGCGGGCACCGACGCCATTCCTTGTTGCTACGTTACTTTTCTCGGTATTTTTCCTTTCCGCCACTGAAATCATCATGTCGGGAGTTTGCTGCCTTTCATTCCTTCTTCGCGTGTGCGTCTGGTTCGCTTGCACCAACGTTCTCTTTCTAGCCGCGGCGCGGCGCGACATATTAATTTGCTTGTGACACGTTCAATTAAGACAGAACTTTCCCCGTGCTTCGCTTTAATTGCAACGGGTGCTTGTTCGCTGTTTCTTTTTTCCTTCAGCTTGCGTTATGAATTCTGTTCTTGGCGTGTGTTTGATGTCCTTCCTCGTATTTTATGTCCTTTGCTTCTTCTGCCGTTCCTCTGTGGACTTCTAGGTTGTCCGAAAGTAATGGGAAGGAATTTCTTCATCAGCGGGAGCAACGACCACGCCAGTTACGGTTTCAATTACCGACCTTCCAAAATCTCGCGACCGGTGCATTGAATAATACCTTGGATTCAGAGGATGGGGCCGAATCGCCGGCAGCCCAGACTCGCGAATGTACGTAGCCTTAACAGCTGACAAATGATCGCACGTTCTAGCTGGGCGGACGACGATTTTGCAATACGTTTTGAGGAGTGCAGTGCAGAGCGAGCTACCCTCGAACGAAGCTGTCTCGAACGGTGATGAGTGCACCGTGAGACGGGACGTTCAGTTCTTGTCACTTATCCTTCTGGAGAAGAGGTTGGTCAGCAGCCTTTCACGCTGTTCACGGGCGTCCTTCATCTTTCATGTCCCTTCGTATTTTTATTCGCTTCGGGGTTCCTTAGGCTAGGTCCTTTCATACCACCATAAGGTCTCTTTCGATGCTTGGGGCCTGCAATTTTATTCAAATAACGTACGATCCTCGAGCAGGATTCAGTACATGCCGCCAACCATGACGCTTTGAGTAAATCGTCAAATGTACCCTATCAATGAACTGCTTTCCACCTTGGGGATTTCTTCTAAATCATTACGGATATTTATTAAGGTATTTATTACACGTCAGGGCGCCCTCGTTACGGCATTGCATTATGGTTTATACCAATATTATTTGTAGAAAGGTGTAGCAAACCATGGAACACAGCATACACATTTCGTATATTGTGGTATAAGTCATCGAAATGACCATCGTGAGTGAAAAAAACGCACATCTTCGAATAAAAATGACAACTCAACAATAGAAATGTTGTTAGATACTAGCTCAGCAAAACTAGGATTCACACGATGATAAAATATTTTTTTCTGAACTAATCAGGTCTTATTAGCATTTATTTAACTGGTAAATATACATGAAGAAACACACCCCAGTAGCGTTGCATTCACGAGTGAAGACGACAAAGCAGCAGTACCATGTTGGAGCGCGTTGCCGCACCGTCGTCATCTAATTCGGACCCACTATATTTTTTATATCTTTTCCGATTGCATTGCTCCCCATTTCCTTGTAACCATGCAAACGGCAGAATACAGTAGTTACTTATGTAAAGTTTAAACGGCTTGTGCCAAATTGAAGTACCCACAAAGTGATTTTACAACTTTTGCTTAGCAGTGTCATCAATTAAATAGTATATTTTCATAAAACCCAGGACAGGAATTCGTTATCGCGTGAATTCGATAAATTGTTAAAAAAAAATGAATGCAAACTCGAATTGACCTTACTCCTTGTCTCACCAGCAAATACAAGTGACCACGTCTCGCGTATATCAAGCTCAGAAGGTCGCATTCCCAAAATGGTAACTATCCCCAAACAAGTTCTTCACCAGCTCGCCTGTGTTTTTACCTTTTCTTCGAAGCTGACAGCTGTTCTTTCACAGCTTCGTGCTGGCAGTGTTCATCGCAGCCAGACGCCTGGGTTAGCCGTGCTCATAGCATCTGCTGTGCACGGACATTGTTATACTTTTCCGATTTCTGTCAGGGCACTAATTGGTCGCAAACGCCATCACGAATATTCCCCGACGGATTGAGCGTTGCTGAGCGCTGTCAGAGTGACGCAATGATTGCATCAAATTGGTGAGCTGACGTGGTCAAACACTCCAAATGCATCATGGTAAAAAAATAAAAACAAAAGATCGGAAAGTTTTACGAAGAAAAAGAAAATCGTCCGCTCTTATTTTTTTTTTTTTTTTTTACTTTACAGTACGCTACGTTTCTGGCTCCCTACCCTGGTGTGCTAATCTTTTTTTTTTTTTGCCCTCTTCAGCGACATGAAGGAAGTAAAATTTTGAACCGAATATCGTTTCATAGTCATTTTAATTTGATGACACGTGATACATCTCGTCATTCAATATAAAACATGAATGTAACTGCAAGATGCCCCTATTAGCTCCATGAGGGTTGAGAGTCTCCATGGTAACGTGTTTCACTCCGCTGCTCATCAGTCCCCGCTCAGAGCGACGTATCATTATAGAAACACTCATCGATCGACACTAATTGGCACACTTGTTCCATGCACTTAATTTCTATTTAAATACGCTTGTTTAACCCTAGGGACACGGGGAAACTCTCATATATGAACACATTGTGTGTGTGTGTGGGGGGGGGGGGGGGGTTGGGGGGAGGGGGAGAGGGAGAGAGAGAGAGAGAGGCAGAGGGAGATGCGCATGTTTGAAAGACAAAATGTTGGGCAATGCTACTTGTTTATGTTTGTTTGAAAGCAGGATGAGCGTGTCAAACTGAGACAGGGAAGGAAAAGAAAAACAAGAAAGGGCACGACACACAATGTGTGCGAGTGCTATAGCAGGGACTTCAACAGCGGGTTATAAATCATGGAGGAAGAAGCTTGAGGAGTGCTGCGAAGAAGGAAACGGGGTTAAACTGGAACAAAACGTTTGTCTTTGTGCAAAAGTACGTAGCTAACTTCAGTTGAACACACACACACCACCACCACACACAGCACACGCACACACACAAAGAAGGCGTCGTTGCGTTTCAATAAATATCTGCGAGACGCCAGTTTATGCATATTCTACACACACGCAGCGGCATGAATATTTCCGCGTGCGCAGCTAGCCAAGTAGTCAGCGCGCTTGGCTCCCACGCGAATGCCCGGGGTTCGAATCCCGCCACCGCTTGTCGTTTTCTCTTCCTTTACGTAAACAGAAATTTCTAGATCGTTGGAGTTCCGTGTAGCGTGTTCATGCGCAGAACGTATTCGTTCTTTCTCGCGTGAGTTTAAACGTGTTGGCGAAAGTGTGCAAATGGCCCCCAACCACTCCCGGTTCGGGCCTAGATGGTGGGTATCGCAGTGTTTGCGAAATCAAACATACACGCCAACTTCTAGAAATGGCCACTTATATCACTAGCAGACTTAATTCACTCCTATGATGAAAGAATGATGAGTAAAAACTTAAGAAATACACGTTAACCGGAAGTGAGCCGGGGCTACCCAATAGATGGCGCCAATGATTTTGTTGCCAAACAAGAAAAAAGGGACGAATACTCCCAGAACGAACGAGGTAGAATGTTCTAGGCTCCATCCCGGGGAATGCTGAAGAAGCCGCGCCGCGCCGTACGGAGTCAGTCTCGAACTATAGCGCTCGATCCTGCTGTTTCGCGGGCATCGACGCCTGCAACGCTAGTTCTCTCTCTTTTGTCTTGTCACAAGTTCACCTTATCAGTCGTTTTCGTTATCCACTGTCTTCTCGTCAGTCATTCCTGACAATGTTTACACCTGGTTAAGAATCATGCGCTCAGAGGTTTTTGCTTTTTGAGGATCGCCATCTATGTTCCTATTTTTGCGTTCGTCTAAAGATTTAACGCCAATCAAAATCAAGATTCGCGTTACTAATTTACGTATTTTGTTCAATCCCCTTGGTGGAAACAGCTCCAGCTACGCTGCATGTTATGAGCCCGTCATTGGTTTTCTTCATTCCGAACTTGATCACACAGGTACTAGTACGTCAAAGAGGCGACAGGACTCTCACTCCCGCCAGTTTCAATATAAGCGGGTGTTTCGCCTGCGTGAATTGGTGTAATCGCTGCTCCGTGGAAAAAGTTAAATCTCCCACGTTCGTCTTGCACTAGTCAAATTTTCGGTTTGCAGTAAACTGAAGTCGCGATATTTGAGGCAGGCTAATTTGTCGCTTTACAAGCATTCACGAAACCAATCATACTTTTTGGGTGCAAGCACTGCTTCGTAATAAACATAAACGCCGCTGGACGATCATTGATAAATAAGGCTCGTTGTCCACTTTGTAAATCGCAATAGATACACAGTTCCCGTTCCTCCTTAACTCCCCGGTTTTTGGCCTCGCGCAGAAGTTGGGCCCCGTGCATTTTCGCCGATCATTAGGTAACTAAAACGTTTTTTCTTTTTATTTGAGTTTAGCGACAGTGACGGATGGCCAAAGCAGCCTGAAATTTCCGATACCTCATAAATGCGAAATGTTGAGATCGTGAAATAGTGTTATTGGCATTGCGAAAGGAGTAAGATTGACTAGAGCTACCCGAAGCGTTGCAATCACGTGTTCATTTCTAGTTATATGTAACTGCTATGTGTTATCAGTCACCGGGTCACCTAGATAGTGTTTGTTCCGTCAAAATGTTTGAACACTGCCACCGACCATCCATTGGAGCCGACACACTGAGTTTATCTATACCGACAAGATATCATAATATATTTCTTTATTTTACCAAACAATATGCAGTTAGAAGGTGAAAAAGGGGAAAAAGCTGTAACACAGCTTGACTAATCCCTAGCCACCTAAATAGCAGTTGCGACGCGGACAACAAAATTATTTTTGTGTCCGCGTTCTATCGGTTTTACTCTTAGGTTACCCTCAGCTTCCTGAATTTGAGTTAAGAAAAATCATTTGCAACGAATGCAGGCACTTCATCAGTTCACTCTTTTTTTTTATCATGATCGGGGGCAATTTAGCTTCGAGTAAATGTAGTTTCGTTCCGAAGTTAATCTTAGACGACGGCGTCAATTTAGGTTGAGCCAGAGATCGATTTCTGTTCCCGCTTAGAGTGGTTTCGTTTAAGTCTTCGTGGGATATCTTCTTATTATTGTAATTAATCACTGTCCTCGACTGGCAACATAATCGATAAAGAATCGACTACTGTAATTACCCGAAGCCGGGCGCCTATCCAACGATGTAACCGCGGTTCCTGCCTCAAAGTCGTTTCCCCCCCCCCTCATTTTGCAGTTAACGTTGTTGTTTTTATTTTTGTCTTTTTATGGCCTTGTGTATTTGAGGCATAATTTTGATTCAATGGTGGCTTGTAACGCTGGTGTATGTAACTACCCTATGTAATATGTTGTGCCATCGTTAAAACAAATTCGAATATGGAAACCTCGGTGCCCCAGCCGTGCTGTTTGTTTAGATGCCAAATGAAGTACTCGCAAGCAACTACTTTTTGAGACAGTTTTGCACCGCCTTAATGAGCTATAGGTGACTCTGCAGATCACAATATGATCACTGTTTACGTTCTATGGATCGTGGTATAGTAGGCTACCTTCATTTTCAGAACAAATCTCAATTTGTGTGCACAGCAACCATGATCGCATTTTAGTGGAAACGTAGTCCTTGTTCAGCTTCAATTAAGATCCTCTGGTCAGCACCAGAAGTTGGCACAAACAAAAGAAAAAAAGCCTACTGGGCTCTCTCGTTTCTGCTCTTTTTGTATATAGACACTCTTGGCTACGCTGGAGCGAGGGACGACACCAAGGACTCCGTCTCACAGGTTGTAACCAGGGCTACCAGTGCAAAAGCGTGCGTCTGAAAATTTTCAAGTTTTTGGTGCAGTTTGCACACTAGTATACACCATTCTAATGTTTACAAATCCACAGCCCATTTTGCGATCTCTACAGCTCAGCGTCCACATGATCGTCGCTTCGGATAGCGAGCAAAGCACGCGCCATACGCACGAACGCTGAATATGGCACCGAATGGAAGCCCTTTGTTTGAACGGTCTGTTCTCCAACCTCATTCCAGCGAGCGTCCATGCGCTCTTTCTAGCTTTGCTGTCTTGATGTCCTCGCGCGAAACGAGACTGGCGTTGGCTTAGAATCGCTCAGCAACGCCTGGTGTCTGTCGGCCGTTGAGTCTAAATGATGACGCGTATATGCTGCACTATACTCGACAAAAAGTTTGGCTTCCAAAGGTACCTCATTGGCGGGTACGCTCGTGCTGAATACTAAAATTGTGTGCCAGCTTAAGAGCCCAGTAGATGCTTCGCCTCCAGCACGCGCTCGTTGCTCTCAGCCGTGCTGTGCATCTGTGTCCGACGAAGTGTTATCAAGGGCAGAAAGTTCGCGCTCGATGAGGATCATCTCTTGGGTCCTTAACGCGTCTATAGCGCTCGTAAGGCTCTCGCCCCCGCACGTTAACCAGCACAGTCAAAGGGATCTCGTGCAACGTATGCAATGCCAAGCAGACGCATTGATTGCTCAACATTGTCCCGTTGAATTGCCCTTGCCCATTCCGAGCACAGCTCTCTTCGGGCGATGCGTGCTTGATGTCTCGGCGGGGTGCACTGTGCTCACGAGAAGAGTTTGGAATTGGACTTTGTGAGCTAGATCTCAGCAGTTGGGGGATTCCGAAACGTTAATATTCGCTCGATCCGTTCTTTTAAATATGTCCGAATGTTTTCGATATTTTTCCTGACTCCCCGTTCGCCCCAGCCACCCTAAACGATTCCAATGAACAAACAGAAACCGCTTCTCGTAGATGTGTCAAATACACTTATATATATATATATATATATATATATATATATATATATATTATATATATATATATATATATATATATTCAGAGATACTGCTGACTTTCTCTTGAGAGCTGAGGCAGGTGTGGGTCGTCACAAGTTGAGAGGCAAAAATGTTCTCTTCCCAGCAGAAAAAGACAGCCAGAAATCTCCCTCAAAAGGGAAATAAAATATCTGTGAGTAACGACACACTGACAGGATTCGACATTAGCACACACATTTTGACTAGAACGTATCTAACTATAATTATATGTTACTCTAGGCATGCACAGCACATGTTCTCAATGCGATGACAGCGTTAATGTCTGCGCCTTTTATTGCTGCCGCCGATGAGTAGTTCGCTGCTTCTAGAATCTACTATTGTTCGCGTTCTGGCACTTTTGTGGATTTATTTTTCGTGTTCTTTTGCGTATTCTACAGAATAAACAAAAATAAACCGACAGTGGAGTACATGCGACCATCCGAAATAGCAAAGAGAAAACGAAGAAAATGGGGAAGGAGGACAGAGATAAAGTTGAGTGCAGGGAACTTTTGCGGTGGTGAGTTAGCTCCTAGAACGAATTTCACCGGCTAAGTTGCCCACAACTCCACCTAAGTTGCTGTGGGAAAGTGTTCCAATCAAACATGTTCAGCAGATGAGAATAGGGTAAGGGGGGGGGGGGGGCTTTGGTTGAACGCTTGCTGTCTTTCTTTGCTAGGGTGCTCGTCTGAAAGCCTTCCAGTAAACTTAGAATGATATAGACCCGAAGTGAACCATCTAAAGACTTGCGACTACTGCAAGGTTCTATTTTTCGAGATTGTATGCACAGAGAAAGTTGAGAACCGCGTTATTCGCTCAACTTCAGTTGAGTATGTTTTGTGCAGTACATTCAAACACTCAAGGTAACGCTTAGTTCTTACCTGTCCTGGCCAATTTGAATTTGTCTCACAAAATTTTATTTATTTCCGCAAGTCTTTCTCGCACACTCGCTCCATTTTGTTTTAATTGGTGCCCATAAATTTGGGAACTTGCCAATCATTATTGAGCTGAAGGATTGCTGGTCATCCAAAACTACACGCATGAGCATCGTAAGGGGACCATGAAACGATTTTAGACAAAATTTTACTGACTGCATATCGTTAATGGAAATAAAAGAACACTAGCACGCGTAGATTAAGAAGGCTAAATCCTAATTTTTGGCATGAAATTTTGGCAAATAAAAGCGGACGTTGCCTCCCTCGAACGCACGCAACGAGGGTGAATGTATAAATGGGCGGGTTAATAAATGAGTTGTGGCCAAACGTTCTGTAATGGGCGGTAGATTGCGCCATCTAGCGAAGTAACCGCAACATCCACCATGTCGGAGTCATTTGTTTTTCCCGAACACGTTAGTTGACTTTAGTTTTCGTACTGGATACGAGTAGTGTGTCACTCGAATTGTGCTCGCAAACGGTGTAATAATCCATGAATACACTCAACGGAAAGACCGAGTTCATCCGGTTTGATAAGCCTCAACAGCGTCAACGAGAGCACTAGAGGTTGCTTCACGAGGTCGGCTCAAACGACGACGACGGGGTCCAGGCGCAAAATAGGAAAATATGCATTCTCTGTAATGCACCGGTCGTTTCGAAGCTCGACGGCGCCGGGGCACTCCCGGCAACAAGCTCTCTCTCGGGCGGTGGCCATCACAGTGCAGCGTTTGCAGGTGCACCTACAAAGAAATGAATTATTAGGAATTTATATTACTTCGTTTCTAGCGTTTTGTGTTTGCAGTCCAAGTGTGAACCAACCATTCTGCACTGAGTAATTGCCACTCCTCCGTGGCCGATTCTGGCGCCGATCTGCTTCATCGGGCCAGTTCTCGTTTTAACGCGTGGGCGTCCCGGCGTACAGAACAAGGCCCATACTTTCACTATACCGAAAACTTTTAAACTGCTCTTCACTCAACTGCGATGTATCCACAGCCATGGCGTTGATCGCACAAGCGTCGCGGACCGTCGAGTCCTACGAAGCAATGGGCGTTCATGGAAACCTCGGTAGGTGACGTCGTTTCGACGTCCTTGCGTCGAAACATTGACGTAAAAACGTAGTTTCGAGGCAACGCGTTGCTTGTCCTGCGCGGCTCCTTGGCATCCCTCGCTCGGCTGAGAGAACGTCTGTTTCCGGTAGAAAGGCCACGTGATGGCCACGTGATACGTCATGGCCACGTGATTTCACATGTTGGTTTCCGAGTTCGGTCGAGTCGAGGAGGAAAGCAGACGTGAGTTTTCATTTTTTGTGTGTGTGTGTGTGTGTGTGTGTGTGTGTGTGTGTGTGTGTGTGTGTGTGTGTGTGTGTGTGTGTGTGTGTGTGTGTGTGTGTGTGTGTGTGTGTGTGTGTGTGTGTGTGTGTGTGTGTGTGATGAGTGAGAGAGAGAGAGAGAGAGAGAGAGAGAGAGAGAGAGAGAAACTGGAGGCAATAAAACGGAAACGGATTCATGCTCTGGGTTCTATAAACATTGAATAATTATTGGGATCTTCATTTGTAAAAAGGTAAAAATCATTTCATGGTCCCTTTAATAAATTTAGTTACTACTCCCCGAATACCAGCGCAATCTTTATTGTCGACTTAATCCGGTAGAGTGGTTTAAACCCAGCCCTAAGGGCTATCCTCCACTTCGAGTAAAAGCACAATAAGACGTTGGTATACTGTTAGTCACATAACGAACACAGCCGGTGCACACTCTTAGTTAAAGCATCGCATTTTGCCTGCGTTCATGTGGACCTCGTTTGACTTCCGAGTAAGCTGGCTCCCAAATTCCCGCGTCCGCGACTCGGCAACACCGAGCGCGCGCGTTCTCCACTTGTTGCGAGCGCCCTTGGACTGACGCGCGGGCTATCGCAGCCGTCAACGCCGGCGCAGTAATTGCGGCTTCCTGGGGCCCTTTTTCCTGGGCATCGATCGTTGTCTCGGCATTCCTGGTGAAGCGGTCATGTACGGGCGTGCGCCGCCTGTGCGTACGCTGGTGGCACCTCTGCATGTCACCGCGGAATCGCGTCGTAGTTTCTAAATTGCACTCAGCTGTTGGACTATGAGGCCTGTGGAATTTCGGATGCAAGAGCTCGGGGCAGGCACCGGCGTCTGTTCGGCTCTATTTGCGAAGGGGTGCGCGCCAAATTGAGCTAAATTGCTGATAACATGCTTGTCGAGGCGGTGGGAGATACGAGCTTTAAATTTTCCGACCTGACGGCCGGCAGCCGAATGATTAATTAACTTTGATCGTTAAGTCGAATTGCGTGCACCGATTTCTTCTTTCGTCTGATATAGTTCGTGTGTGTGTGTGCGTGTGTTTGTTTGTTTTCCGCGCGTGTTTTGGTCGATGCGGGAGCTTGAAAATGAGTGCAGCCTGTAGTTGCCTAATGGAACAACGGTATTTAATTGGCAGCCCTTGGCGCGTGCCTCTCGGCGAGGCAATTAGAGCGTGCCGTGCTAATAATTATGGAGTAGAGCGGGCATTAATCACGTTGAATTAATAGAGCGTTTCGTCTCAATCTTCTAGAGAGCGTAGCTATTCTTAGAGCGTTGCGATTTCTTTGTAGTGTATTGGCAGGCAATTTATTTTCTACGCTCGTGAAAGTAAATTGCGCGCGTCCGCATCAGGAAGAGGATAAGCATAAGGGACAGCATTCATTGGTTGTTTGCGCATCGGGCATATTGTACAGCAACTGGAAACAACCGGTGTTGTAGGCGTTACCGAAAAAAAGTAATGAAATGCGTTACTCACTACTTGGGAAATAAAGAAACCCGTAACCGACCCACGTCACGTCAAAATAAAAGGAATGCGTTACCGTTACAGATAAAAAGTAACGCACGTTAATTTTCCGTTGCTTTTTATTTATAAATTAACGATAACAACGTATTTCTTCTTCTTTTTTTTTTGCGACAGCGTTTTTTGACATTGGGACAAAACAAAATTGGGGTGTGCATATATTTATACAGGCTGAACTTAGTCTGACTCAACCGGGGACTTGTCTCCTAGTTGTCGATGAGCCATTTAGCCGGCTTGTTCGGTACAACCGCTAGCCTGGGGTCTTTCACGTTTACCTCACGGGTAGTAATGCAGGACCGCACGCAGGTACGATGCTCATCCAGATCGAAGTGAGCAGGGGTGGGGATTGAACCCAGGATCCCTGGGTTCTGCAGCGCGAGCTTTCGCTCCACGTGCTCCGAGTTGGTGCTCGCTAGCCCACTCGGCCACCGATTTTTCTTCTTATTATTGCCGGTTTCGACATGTACAAAGGAAAAGGATCGCGCTGTCAAATTGACTTCACGGAGGTCACCAATGCGTGGTTATAAAATTTAAAATTCTTCCAAGGTCTCAAGTACGTTTAGAATTGACACTAAATCAGGCGCACCATCTAAAGTAGCGTATACAGATTTTAGTCTGTAGACAGATTCTATGAATACATACGTACGGGTCGGGCGTCCACATCGGCATGCCCCACAGCCATTCTACTTCTCCATGTGGCATGCAGGTCCAGGAGCATGACTATAGATCGACAGGGATTTCAACTTCTTCCCCACGGGAAGAGGCCTAATGCCGTATCTGGGGTTAAAGGCACGTCTTTTTTAATAGTTCGCTGGAGGACGCCCCAGAAAGCTCGACTGCTGGGAACGTCCCAGCAGTCGAGAGAAAAACACGTCCGACAGTTTCAGGCTTTTTGCTTAGAAAACAATCAACGCCCCACGGTACGTACTTTGTTACCCCTCGAGCCATGTTTTGACAGGGAGTGTATTGGTGTGCAACAGAAAAAAAGGAAGTTTTAATGGAAGGGGCAGCGATCACATTTTATCTCTAGATAACACATTACGCTCTGGGCCTGCATGAAACATAGAACGATACAACGGTTCACGAAAAACACTTTCAGTAAGGTCACGAGTTAAGCGATTGCGTGTCACAGTCCACAAGTATCGAAGAGAAAAACGCACAGACAAACAACGACACGCTTCGACCACTTCTCGAACAAAACTGCTGAGTTTCCTTTGCTCGGGTCTACATGAAGAGAGAACAGACAACGGAATTTCATCTGCAGATGTCATTTGAATTACCGTCCGAAGAAAAGGGTTGGTTTGTTCTCTAAGAAACATAAAACGGGATACAGTCTGCCGAACAAACACGTGAGATAACGATAGCCCTCCCTTACTGACGCGACGAAACAAATTGTACCGACGCATTCTCTCCCATCCCGATCTCCAGATGAAAACGGCAAAAACACGATATACTTTCTGAATATTCACTCTGGCACACGCCAGCACTTGAAGCACATGCCAAAATTTAGCGATTAAAAATACTACAAACGGTAGCGCGTAAAAATAGACAGATCCCATCATTTCCATTTGCCAGCTGCTTCGCGCGTTGTCTACACTACTGATAACCAGTATGCGTTCGGCCTCTTATAATGTGTCAGAGAAACGCCTGCCTAAGTACTTTGGCGGTGTCGACGTAAAATTTATGTTTTCAAAAACGTCGGACTTTGTGGCCCATGTTTCATGCCATAATCCGCTGTACTTTTGCAACTTGACGGCTGAACCCGTAAGCTCGCAGTATGCCTGCACTTCACAGACTGCTGCTGTGATGCTACCCTTATCTTTACGAAAAATGACGACACCATCGGCATTGGACTGGAGGTTGACCTCTAAATTTTCTAATGAAAACCCATTAGTACTCGTATTGTTTATTATAGTTCGACAAAAGGGCTATAAACAAATACTGAACAACAAAGGCGATAGCGGGCAACCCTGTTTAACTGACGAATCCACAGAAATCCGCGATGTTGGTTCGTCGTAACTTATAATCTGTGTTGTACATGCCGTATATGCCATTTGAACAAATTTTCTTATATATTTGCCCACTCGTACATGATATAATATTTTACACAGTACGGTATGCTGCACTCCGGTCAAATGCTTTCTCCAGATCAATCCGGTGGTAGGCAACCGGATCAAGCTCAGCATCGCACAACTCTAAAACACTTCTGGCAATGTGCACGTTTGTTAAGATGGATCTACCTCGGATACTACAGGTGTGGTGATCCCCTACTATGTCGCAAATAACATTCTGTAGTCGTCGGGCGGAAACTTTCATTAATACTTTAGAGACCTAAAGCAGTTGGTCTGTAGTTCTTAACATTTTTATTTTTTAAATTGTTGTACATCATCCACTTTATGAATGAGGACAGTATGGATGTTTAGAAAGGAAGGCGGTAACGTTTGTGCTTCATTCGCCGCGGCTATTACGTCGTGTAGACGCGCAGCCATGTCGTGTTTAAAGTTTTTGTAAAATGCCGCAGTTAATCTGGCAGGACCTGTAGCTTTTTTTGTTGCCAGTTCTTCGATCGTCTGCTCGATCTCTGCGGCGCTTATCCGTTCTTCTAATTTTTCTGTTCTCTTTTTCAAGACGGGGCATCATTGCTAGGTAATCTTCAAGTTGCGCGTCGCTGCCGTGCTCCTGTCGCTGCAAAAGATTACTATAATATTCAATAAATGCTTTTTCTATAATCTCCGGGTAACTGCTTGGCAAGCCATCGTATTCTATTTCGGCTATGGGTTTTTTTGTTTTTTTTTTCACTTGCATGGTTAGTTTTGGTACTTAATACCCGTTTGGTGGGCTGCTCCCCTAGAATGTATTTAGCGGCGCGGGCCTGCACGATGGCTCCTTTGATCTTTTTCACCCTTAAGTTCGCAATTGTACTTTTTACTGTCTTAGTATCTTCTGAAAGCATTCCTGGATTTTCATTTTCGAGTTTGCGTAGTCGGTGAAGGTCTTCAAAGAGGAACTTCGTTTCTTTTTCTTTCCTCTAAGCAAGCGCGCTAGACCGTTCTATTGCACTAGATTTAACCTCGCGCTTAAACCATTCCAACATTTCACAGGCGCTCGCCCCTGCGTGGTGAATTTTACTTTTAAATCGATCTGCTGTCTCAGTTAAAACTTCGCCCTGAAGAATGTTATTATTAATTTTTCACTGGTCCCAACGAGACCGGTTTTTTTTCTTTGTAACTATACCGACAATAAAAAAAACGAGTGCGTGCTCAGAAAAAAAATACCGGCAGCACATTATAGTTTTTTATGGTAATAAAAACCCGAGACTCAGGAACACAGAAGGGGACGAACACAACACAACGTCTCAAACACTCACTTGTTTTTTTTTAAAGTATTATTACATTATAGTCCTCGTATCCTGTTAAAAGTTTAATTGACACGTACACTCTATCTAAACGAACATGACTCGAGGACTGATAATGTGTGTACCATAAGCAATCGTTTGTTCTTTGGTAAGTCGCGACATCCTGCAAGCTGTATTCCGTAATCAACTCGTTTAAAACAATTGTACTACTGTCGCTTGTCTTGTAGCTTTTAATCGGTCCCGTGCGTCACAAACGCAGTTAGTCACCTAACAAGACAACTTTACGCTGACAATTTAAATATTAGTCAATGCTCTGAAAAAAAAAACTTTAATTCCTTTTGTTAATGTCATTTGGGACATTTAAATTTATAGTACGATACTCAGCATTAGAAATTCTACAGTCGAAAATGACGAGTCGACCGACATTGTCGACTATAAATGATTGGACTTGTGCGTTCAAAGATTTTCGTAAAAACAACATCAACCCCCGGACATATCATTTGCCTTTGACACGCACACTTCGAAAGAGTGCAAGAAGCCAGTAGACATGCGGTCTCTTCGTCACTTCCAACTTTGGTTTCCTGAATTGCGTGGACATCTATACCTTTGTCGATTAGGAGCCTCTTTAGCTGATATTGCCTGAGACGCGAGGCAAAGCCTCGAACGTTAAGTATCGACAACTTCAGGTTTCCGACATAAATAGCCGCCCTCGCATGTCAGGGACTCACCTCGTCTAGAGAACCGCACCACGTACCGGCTCATAACCGCGTTAGCCGGTCGGCTTGTCGGGTTCTCTGGGTTCGGAAACACAAATCGGTGCGGGTTGATGCTGTCTACGCCTCGTGGTCACCGTTTTCACAAGCGGCCCCTCCGGGTTCGAGTCACCGCCAACCTTAGCCGCGTCTGAGTTCGAATCCGAATCGAGTTCCCGTGGTCGTTTCGTGGCCAGAGCACCACGTCCACGCTTAGCTGCGTCTCAGAAGACGTCTGTGGCTCGACGGCTCTCGCATCTTCCTCCTCCCTCCCCGGCGCAGTGTTGTCTGGTGTCTTCTGGTCGAGACTCGTCGCGGCCACGGCAACTGTCGTGGCCTCCGCCATCTTCGGCAACTCTGCAGTCTGTCGGTGCCATTCTTAGCCCTCTCTTCATTGTCTTTGAAAGCGGTAACGGCACTCGCGGCGACTTCCTCCGCGTCCGCCTCATCCATGACGGGCTAGGTGTTTGTCTCCCCGCCTCGGGAACTTGCGGCCGCTGCATAAGTCCTCACGCATTGGTCAGCGGCCTGGCCGAAACGGTGGCAACACTCACACTTGGGCACGCAGCAGTCACGGCGGATGTGGCTGGTCCGCTGGCAGTGCAGGCAGAGCGGCGCCCTGCCCGGCGCCTCGACGAGCGCCAGCCCTCCGGCGATGCCCAACTGATGCGACAGGTCGTCCAGTGTAAGCCCAGGCTTGAGCCGCATGACAGCCGTTCGCGTCATCGACGCGCAGCCCGCAACGCCTTGCACCCGACACTTCTCGGTGCCCACTTCGGTTACCATGCCGTACGGTGCCAGCGTCGCCCTCACCTCGTCGTCAGGAACATGGTACAGCAGCCAGTAAAGTTTGAGGCGGATGTCTCGCTTTCCCGGGTTGATGGCGAAGCATCGCCGCCCCTTGACGACGGGGTCGCCGGCGGCGAGGGCCTTCCGCTTTCCCCCGGGTGACTTGGAAGTCACAGCCCAGACGTGGTTCATCTGGTATGCCCCCAAAGCGGTGACTTCGGGGAGCATTAGCAGATGCTGCAGTGTGTCCCGAAAGTCCTCCGCTCGGTACGGGCGGCCACGAACACCAGCATGCAAAAACACGGTGTTTAACACCGCAGAACCAGTCGGCAGGGGCGGCAGAATAGTCGGGTTCAGTAGACCTTGCGTCTTCCTTGTCACCGTGGCCCAGCCGGGCCGCTAAAACCGCTCCACTGGAGCGCATGATTTCACGTCCGCACGCGCTCGCGTTCGAAAATACAATCCTAGGTCACCGATCCCTCCCATACACTGGGACAACAGGTGTGGACGTTGGGGGTTTTTCTAAAGTGGGACTGTTTGCGTGGAGAAAAGAAAGGCCAAATTTTGATAGTATGTGGAATGAGTGCAATAATGAGTGACTTGGCGCCTATACTTCGTTTCAGCTTAATTCCATACGCAGCCGACGCCACGAGCTAATAGGACCGATGAAGCAACGTCAAAGCGCAAGTCGCTGGGCCTTATCTGTTTATGATTGGTTCAGCGATGATAAAACACGTACCGAAACAGGACGAACACCATGATTGGGCCCTTTTGACTTTGTCTGATTGGTTTTATCAGCTCGAAGCGTCGGCTCCATCTGGACTTGAAGAAAAAACAAAGTATAGAAACACAAAAAAAAAAAATAAAGTGTACTTTTTTTAGGTGTTGTGAAGATGATGCAACGAATAGCGTAACTACGTTACCGTTACTCGGAATAAGTAACCTAAGTGCGTTACCCGTTACTGTTTTTTTTATATACCGAGTATTTAACTACGTTACAGAAAAAGTAACGCGTTACCGGTAACGCCGTTACCTGTTACTCGTTACCGCCAACACTGATGCTAAAAATAGAGCATCTAATTTACGGTCGAACCCCCAATCTATTTTCTCTGCTCGTTAAAAGCATGTACTTTTCTCGCCCCCCCCCCCCTCTTTCCCCCATTTTGTGTGAAGGAATCGGACCTTTAATTCTTTCTTTTATAATAAAACCTTTTAAAGTCCGAATGTACTCTTACGGTGCCCTGGGTACTGTATAAACGTTATCAAATGTGCAATAACCATGTCTTTTACAGTTTTACTCTCGGGAGACATTCCAAATTGCGTAGTAGGCGCTAGAACCACGCACTGAATAAGTGATTGGTAATGGGATTTAATAGCTTTCGACTGAGGTCGTATGTTGTCCCTGCACTTATACCGTGACAAAATTTCACTGTATGTACTGGCACGACGCTTTAATCCCCTCTCCTTTCTCTCCGCCTCCGCTGACGCATTTTCACATGCGACACGCTATACCGATATTTGCGGCAGCCTACCGTACCAAAACAATGCACCTCGAGCCTTTCGTAATATATCAGTGGAGCACAGCGACGACTGTCCTGTAAATCCGGACTTCGCCTTGCGAGCATAGAAATGAAAGCGCGCGATCCCTGGGTCCCGGAGTGATCGGCAGTAAATCCTGTTGCTGCGCAGTATTTAGAATACACAAGTGGTTCACCGCGGAAGAGAAGTTAGGCTACTTCGTTTTCCGAGGATCCCTGAATTATCGAATCGTGGATCAGGGCTCAAGGATCACGGTAAAAGTAGCGTGAAAAGTTGTCGTGAGCATTGAGCGTTCCAGTCCTCTCTGTTACACGTTCTTTGCGCCTTCGTCTCTTCTGACCGGCTATTTAATTTTCTTTGTCTTTTTTATTTCTTATATTACATTCTGGAAGAGTCTATGAGTGGCAGCGATGTATGAAGAAAAAGGCGCCCCGTTTCGGGAACACAACACCTCAGCAATCCTCGATTTTGAAATTTATTCGGCGTTCGTGCCTCACTTATCACGAAAATAACTCAACCATTCGAAGCTGAGCTTTGCAACTTGTATTTTGATGCCTCTGTATACCTATACTGTACGAACAAAGAAATCCATCTTTTTATGTGTATTTTTTTCTCTACTCTGCTGTAGTATACTATGTGTGCGCTTTGAGCTAAAAAGCTGCAACAAGTTTTCGTTTTTTTTTTTCCTGCTTACTTGTGAAGTGCGGTGTGGATGGTGGGTTCTGGTTATTGTGCTCAGTAGACTTTTTTTTTTTACAATCCATCGCGCCATTTAGTAGCGTCTAAGGAAATTATCCGAAGCCGTCGTATTTTTGTCGTTCGCACTGAGCCTCTGTTGCTCATAAGAGCTGCAGCAGAGCCCGTGTTCAACTACGGGTCCACCCATGCGCTTCGCGCTGGAAGTCAGGACCAAAATATGACAACAGTCATTGTTGCTTGATGGGGTTCAGTAAAAGGTATGTTCCACGTTGGTACATAATATTGCGTTCGACAGATGACGGTTCCATTTTTGTGAATATATAAAAGTGCGTTAGCGGATTAGCTTTTTATTGTCCGTTGGAACGTTTGCTGCGAGATGCGAGAAATAAAGAACAAAGCTTTTAGACGGAGGCAACGATGCGATATTGTCCAGCATGTTTTAAGAAACGTGAAACAAACTACAAGAACATATCAACGCAAAATATTATAATATACGAAAATGTGCCAAAGTGTCTAAACCTTTTTCTTTTTTTTACCTTCAAAGGGAAAAATATTATGGTATTTACTCGATTTTTTTATACAGATACTATTGTAGGGCTGGGTTGTATGAGGCGACCGTAACGTTCCAAAAGAGCGTAAAAAGTTTTTAAAAACTTACTCTACATGTAAGGTGAAACACTGCGACTGTTGATGTATGACGTCGGAGCCGCTAAGCTGTCATTTCGGAGCAGACGGATTGAATGAACGGTAAAGGTGTGACCGCGCACCATACAGTTCGCATATGCGTTTCGTATTGAACCGAGTACCACGCCGGACGAAAATTCCATAGCGTTCTGGAACCAATGACAGTGTACCAAGCAGAGAGCATTTCGTGAACCTGTTAAACAATTTTATTGGGAACAAACTAGAACTGCCTTGTGGTAATTGAAGAACACTTTGAAAATCGCACGTGCAATTTTGAAATCCATAGAACGACGAAACTGCATGTGTATGTATAAACCGTTCCCTGTCGTTGGTGTGGCTACCTGAACGTCTTGTGCCATGTCATTGAACACAAGCTAACATCGCCTTGTGGTCACTGAAGAACACTTCCAAAATCGCGCACTCAAGTTTCAAGCGTGTAGCTCCACCTAATTTCACGCCCGTGGTTTCGCTTGCTTAGAGGGTACGGAAACGACATTTTAGCTATTATTTTGTTGTTTAGCCCGAAACTGCGTTGTGTTAGCACCTTGGCAATACCAGACTTCCGGTCGTAAATTCAAGAAAAAAATACAAAAAATTCTTACTACCACCTGGAAGTTAGGGGGCTGATGTAGTTATGACGTCGAATGCCTCCCGCCCCAGCGCCACGCACGGAATTACAGCACAAATGTGTAGGCGATTCGGGCTTGAACGGAATCACGAAACTTGGCTAAGAAATCCACAGTGCTTCCGCAACGTGCATTCCACACCATCAAGATCGCCGTTCTTAGCAGACATAAGGTAGGAGCTTGATCTGAGGATGCGAGGGACCTCTTCAAGCCAATCATACCACGTCCCCACCCCGGGATGCGCTGTGAACAACTCGCACCGCTACGGCACCGGTGACTACCTTATATGCTTAGCTTGCAGGTACTCGCCATTGCTGGGTAGAGCTCCTACTTCTGCGGTGTGAAACTAACACGCAACACAAAGTGCCAGCATGGCCGCGAATGACGTTACGGGCAAGCTGTATATAGGTCATAAAGTGTACAGTCCTCGGATATTACAACTATAGGCGAGATTGTCACGCGTTGACGCCACCAAGCGGCAATAATCGCAACTATTCAATCCCCACCCCTGCCCGTTTCGATCTGGATGGGCATCGTCCCGGCGTACGGTCGTGTATCACTCAGCTGCGTGATGCACGTTAAAGACCCCGGGCTAGCGGTTGTACTGCACTGGCTAAATTCCTCCTCTACAGCTGAGAGACAAGTCTCCCGTTCAGGCAGACTAAGTTCAGGCTGTATCACCGTGGGCTGTATAAACATACCCAGAACCAATTTTTTTCGGTCGCAACTACAGTATTTATGGCCGTGCAAAGGCCCTTGATGTCACGAGCGCGATATGCATTGCGTTTCCGTGCCCCTCGAACACCCAGCTAGCTTTATTAGTTTTATGGCCCGAGAACCTTTCTGGTATAATTATCGAAAACGCTTTGTTTTTGTTGTTTCCATTATCAGCAGTCTCATGTTTATGTTGCTACGTGCCGTCATGGTGTCACGTGACGACGTATGGTCACGTGACATCACAGTGTCACGTGACGTCATGACATCACGTGGCTCACGGTGTCACATGACGTCATTAAGTCGCGTGGCGTCACTGTGCAACGTGACTTGATATGACAATGTCACGTCATGGCGTGAGCTCACGTCAGGTAACAGGGGATGTGATGCGCGGCGTGACCGTGACGTCAATGTGGAATCTTTTGGCGGAGTGCAGAAAATGGTCCGTGTCGATGTGGAGCGCGGTCGACGGCGCGAAACCCGCGAATGTCCCACTAACTGCTATCGCAATAAAATAAGTCGCACGGCGACTAAATTTTGAGGGCGAGACATCGGTCGACAAATTAGCGGACTCCTAAGCTCAGGAAAAGCTCAAAAACCACCCAGTGCAGCTCGAAACAAGCTGCGCCTTCTCCGTCTCCTGACGTTATCTGTAGATTTGTTTTAGAGATCACAGTTTGTTCATAATATAATGTTCATAACATAACATAATCATAATATAAAAACAACTTGGCAAAATACAGCTATCGTTTTGCAAGAGCGACCATTTTCTCTCAGAAGACCATTGTGTACGAAAACATTTTGAGATGAAATCGGAAAAATAGCCACATTGGATGCATCAGCCGGCCCGGGCACCACTTTCGTTGTCATGTTTTTTTTTGTTTTTTTTGTGGTTTTATTGTTTTTATTAAAATTTGGAATGAAGAATCCTTGAGTCTGAAACTGCGCTCATGCATAGCGGAGAAGAATTCATAAGCGCGTTTGTGTCGCTCTCTTGGCTTTCAAGGACTTCGCCTCTTCTATTATAAATGTTTGTTTTCCCCTAGATGTATGTGCATCATCAGCAGTCGCGGACACCGCGGCGTTATACATCGAGTGTTCTTTTCTTCTTTTTTAATCCGTCATTTTAAAAGTTTCTTGAATACATTTTCTTCCGTTCTTCTTTTTTATTTCTTTCACTTGGTGTTTACGGGCCTGAACGTTCGCGGCACAGTGATCGTGGCAGCTGCAACCTTGACAACTTGGATACTTGGAAAGCTCTTAATCGCAAGGATGATGTTCCCAGGGCGTTCCAAATGCAAGCGTGTGTCTGCATTAACTCAAAGCTTAATGCATATCTTTCTGTTTGCGGGCATATGTGACCGCCATGTTTTCTGATAATTGATTAGCTTTGTCGCACTGTGGAGGACGAGCATTAAATCGTACTAAGCTGATGCACCGAGCGACCAACGCTCATCCGTTCGTGATCCGATGTGCAATCTCCACAGTCCAGTACGTGCGAGCACGCGGCTCAGAAACTGAGCAAACATAGGCCGCATCTCCCAAGCGCTCAATACGGCAACCGACGATAAGAGCGATTTTCGCCAACCGAACAAATAAAATCAGAACCGGTTGTTCTCTAGCATGTTCGTTTGTGGCCAAGTGTCGCTAGAGAGCAGTATTGGAAGTAACGTGTAACATGGAACGCCTTTAATTGTAATGCGTTAGTTCTTTGTCTTACGTACTTTTGTACTTTTGCGTTTTTTGTGACCGCTTTACGGTAACGTGGATTATTGAATTACGTGACTCGTTGCGCGTTACGTTTGATTAAAATTATAGTCATGGTTTCGTGATTTCTCATCGTGTCACCTGCATCATGGCGGCGAGATGTTTCAGTGGCGCCCTCTTATGGTTCCTACCCTTGACATCACGACCAGGATTAGCCTCAGTCCTTGTGATCCCGACAACTTACAATCCGTTGAAAATGACACGCCTGATGGCGTGTCTAAAGAGCGTGGTGAAAGCTTGGAGTCATCGCGTTCATAAACCATAAGCGTCAAAGTTTTCGCACTGACATTGCCCTGATTTTCAACGATGAAAGCAGAATTATTTCAACTTTAAACGTCATAGTGTGGTTTTGGCTAATCATGGAAAGCCGACCACAGCGACGCTTAATGATCGCGCACGTCGTTGGCAACTATATATTGTCAGATTTTTTGTGCCGCGGCTGGCGATAAAAACACTTCATATATGCCGATGATACAGGCGGGGCAGACAAAGGTACTTTCGGAATTGAAGGAGATCAAGAAAAATCAACAGGCCGCAGTATGAGAAGCTTGCTGCACTTACAGCTCGTATTGCTGGGATTGAAGAAGAGCTGACGTCTGTGAAGGAAATGGACGTAGGGATTACGAAGCTAAAAGGCTGCAAAGCGGTAGCGTGACTGCACAACTTAATTCAGTTATCATGTGGCAAGATGATCTCGAAAATAGATCCCGAAGAAATAATCTGGTTTTCAATGGGCTGCCAGATTACGTCAACGAGACGTGGGAGGAGTCACAACGAAGTATTATATCGCTCTGCAGCGATAGTCTCGGGATTCATAATTGGACCGTCGTCAATCGAACGCTCTTCTAGAATTGGTCGGTTTTCTACAGCCAAAGAATGTGCCGATCATCGCACAGTTCCGTTCATTCAAAGATAAGCAAAACATCGTTTCCAACGCGCACAAACTGAAGGGCAGTCGCTTGTCTCTTAATGAAGACATCCTCGTTACGTGTAAGGTCGGAAAGAAAGAAACTTCTTCACTTCGCTAATTAACGTAATGAAAATTTAAACTCCGCTTAACAGGCTTAATAAGAAGGAAATGACTTTTTCCTATCGTTCGGCAACGGATCGTGTCGTGGAAAGTATCCATTAGCAATCAAACACTTGTATCAAACAACGTAAAATTGAGCCACAAGAACTTGTTTTAATTGTTGTAAACTGTCGCAGTGTCAAAAATAAATCTGATGAGCTTGCCGATCTCAGTTACTGTTACTAATGCCGACATAGTGATTGGTACCGAGTCGTGGTTGGATGACACCGATTGCAACGCTGAAATATTTCCCTTCCACTACAACGTCTATCGCAAGGATCACTAACGCTCGTGGAGGTGGCGTTTTCGTTCTGGTCAACCATCATATCAAAAGCATTGCGTTAAATTGAAATGTCCCTTCATGCGAAGCTGTATGGTGCAAATATAGAATTGACAAATGCAAAACAACTAGCCATTTGCTCCTTTTACAGGCACACCTGGGAGCAGCGATACGACGTCAATTGAGGCATTTTCGAATGCTTTGTCCGAGTTAACATCTGATCTCGTTGTCGTAGGTGGTGATTTTAATCTTCCTGAGGTTGACTGGGCAGATAAACTTCCTATATCACGTTGCAAATCTAACCTTTACCTGACCTTTGAATCACTAATTAGCGAAAATGGTATTTATCAGTTTGTGGACGCTCCTACAAGATTTGGCGGGACAGGCGCATCCACTCTAGATCTTGTGTTTTAGCAACCACCCTTCGCTTGTGCGGTCCGTTACATCAATTCCAAGAATTAATGATGATAAGGTAGTTGTTGGCAACATTCACTGTGACCCTCTCAACATTAAAAAGTCACCCTCAAGTAAAGTATTATTTTTCGACAGAGGCAATTTTGAAGATGTTTCGGATAATCTACATTCATTCCTCCCAGAGTTTGAAGAATGTTCTCTACGTATGCATAATATAAGTCTGTGGAACCTTCTCAAGTGCGAGCTTGCTGAATCGGTCGATCGTCATATCCCGTCCAAAATCATCACCGGAAAGCGTAGAGTTGATAAACCATGGGTAAATAAAGAGCTGCGCTAGCTTATCAACAAGAAACGTCGGCTGTACCAACGTTACCGCAAAACACAGTATGATGACGTACGCGATAGACTAGAGAAGATCAGCTCTAGCTTAAAAATACAAATGAAAGAGGCAAAAACAAATTTGTTTGATCTCCCTCAAAGAAAAATTGGTGACTAACGCAAAAGAAATGTGAAAGTATGTGAAACCTAACAAAAAAGACGAGGTCGGTATTCCTGCGATCTCTGGTGGACAGGGTATCGCCTCTGACGATGTCGAAAAGGCAACGTGCTTCAACTCCTATTTTCAGTCCCTCTTTTCCCAACCATTTTATGGTGTAATGCCATTCGCATCGGGGTTCAATTTCTGAGGTTATGTCTGACACTTGTTATCTCAGCGGATGGTGTGTTTTCCTTACTACATGGCTTAAATCCGGGTGCTGCGCGCGGACCAGACGGTATTTCAAATCATGTCTTAAAGAAATGTGCCCGCGCATTGACCCCCTTTCTGGTTATACTGTTTAATAAATCATTAGAAAACAATGCACTCACCTGCGAATGGAAGACTGCCAATGCTGGTCCAATACACAAATCAGGTCCTACAACTCTGTCATGAACTATAGGCCTATCTCGCTCACCAGTATGTGCTGTAAAACCTTGGAACCATAATTGTTTATTCTAACATTATGAAATATCTAGAAGCTAATAAATTTTTCGCACCTTACCAATATGGTTTTAGATCGGGCTTGTCTTGTGTCACCCAGTTGAGTGCGTTCACCCACGACATTTTGGCTTCATATGACAAAGGTTTTCAGGTTGATTCTGTATTTTTAGTTTTTCAGAAGGCTTTTGATGCCGTTCCACATTCCCTTCTTGATGCATAAATTGTCGTTTCTAGGATTACCTACGAATGATCTTAGGATGGCTAGAAAACTATTTATCCGGTAGAAAACAGCGTGTCATTCTTAATGGAGTGACGTCATCTTACGTCGACGTAACCTCAGGAGTCCCTCAAGGTTCGGTCTTCGGGTCTTTGCTCTTTCTCGTTTATATTAACGATATCAGAGACAGAATATCATCTAGTATGAAGCTTTATGCAGATGAATGTGTCATTTACAGTACTGTTCAAAATGCATCAGATGTCGTAGCCCTCTAGCATGACTTGGATCTTGTCTCAGCATGGTGTGACAGGTGGAAAATGAGTTTAAACAAAAAGAAGTGTTGTTTCATTCGTTTTACCAGAAAGCGTAAGCCTCTCCTATCAAACTATCATCTGGGCAGCCACTTGCTTGATCACGTTGACAATTTCAAGTATTTAGGTATGTACTTCTCATCTGATCTGACGTGGAACAAGCACATAGATTACGTGACTAAGAAAGCAAGCGGGGTACTAAACTTTATTAAACGCAACTTGAAAACTGCGCCAGTGTCCCTGAAGAACGTGCTCTATGACAACAAATGTGCGACCAATTCTGGAATATGCCTGTGCAATATGGGATCCTCATTCTCAATATCTTAGTTATAAAGTAGAACGAATTCAAAACCGTGCAGCTCGTTTTGTAACAAGTAATTATGATTTTCGTTCGAGCATCTCAAACATAAAAAGATCACTTGGTTGGAGTCTTCTTAGCCAACGTACAAAATGTTTTACGGTTAAAGCTCTTTCACGCTATTTATAATGATCAAACCGGAATCGATAAAAATATGTATATGCAGGCCGGCCGGGTTTACAACGGTTTAGAGAATGCCATTTCATCGAAGCACGTTTTATCGAAGCACGGTTTAGAGAAACGCCGTTTATCGAAAAGGGGACGCTTTTTTAAAAAAGGCTTTCCTACTTCTCGCGTGTATCACTGGTGCGCGTGTTAACCCATGCCCCCGCTGAGCTCCCGCCGCTTTGCGGCGGTATCTGCGGCGGCCCATTACAAAATTTTTTAACTCACTTGATTTACCCGTACACCCCGCTTCGCGGCGGCCGAATTCGCTAAAAGGAAGCTCATCGCCATTTCCTTTAAACTGGGTTCTCTATAAAGGCATTCGATAAACGGGGGTCGGTAAAACGGTGTTCGCTAAAACGAGCTCCTCTAAACCGCATGCCTCCGATGCAGGCCCCACATTACGTATCAAGAAGAGCGGATCACCAGATGAAAGTTCGAGAAATTAACTGCCGAACTGATGTTTTCGCCCACTCTTTTTCCCCCTTACTTCCAATGAGTGGAATAGTCTGGACAGCGGTATTGTCAGTTCTCCACAAAACATGTTCTTCTCAGTTTTACAAGACTTTTGTTGTCAATAGGTGTCTGTTATTTCACGTCTATTTTGTATTGTGCTTTTTGTTCATGTAACCCCCTACTATAATGCCCCCTGGGCGACGTAGGTACCTGCATAAATAAATAAATTATATTATTACTGACGCAAAAAGTGTCTTAGAAGTAACATTCAGTACTTCTAGAGCATAACACTCGTTGGGTTCAGAAACAAGCCATAACGGCATTTTCTTACACGTGCAGGAAAATAAGTAGACCCAGTAAAAGCGTTAGTTTTTGTAGAGCTAACGAGGAAGGCTATTTTGTTACATACCTTCCGCGGCGGGCAGGGCGTTGTTAGTGGATATACGTTGCTGTGACGAGGCCCTTATTGGAAAGGTGTATGCTTCAGCTTACGAGTTCTGTGCAGTGCCGTGAAAGTCGTGGATACGAGCTGACGACTTTAGAATGTGCATTTTCTCGCGAACGCTCGTGCGAGCAAATACTTTTGCTCACCTAAATGCCTCTGCCGGCCCTGCGCGTAAACTGAGATTGAAGATGGTGGTTACCGAGTGTATTCCAAATCTCACTCGACATTTCCTAAAATTCATCGTAAAGTCGAGTGAGATTCGGAATACACCACGGGAGTCTCCAAAGCATAAAGAAAGCCGTGATCGTTGTGCGGTTTTGCTAGCCCGATATTTACATCCATTTCTATGGGACGCCGAGAGATTCATTTATCGACTTCACAGGGGTGATATCTTTTTTTCGTTCGCTCCTCTCAACATCGCGCGTTGAGTGCAGTCGGAATACGCATGCGCAGGTGAACTTCCTAAAGCCCGAGTCACATTGATCGTACATCATGCAAAAGACGTTGCCGACACGATGACAAAATTGTCCGCGGGCACGCCTCAAGCATGTTCAAAGCGTGCTTGCTGCCTAGTCATACACGTCTCCAGCATGTCTTCAGACAGTTCGTGTACGACCAATGTCACCGTCATACAAGGAAGGCCTCTGGCATTGTTTGCAGCGTTGCCGCGGCTTTAATTATCGGCGGACATCGAATTGATCTATCACTGTAAAAAACAATCTCGTGCGTCTACGTTCCCGCACAACACTCGGAGAGACAATCAGCGCAACTTACGAAGACAGCTCAGCCAATGACGATGCCGGAACATATGTTTAGAGCATAAAACGCAGTCCGAGTTGTGACATTAAGCCATGCAAAACGTCACGCTCTGCATTGCTTAATGTCACAACTCAGACTGCGTTTTTTTGGTCTAAACATATGTTTCGGCATCGGCCTTTGCTGAGCTGCCGCCGTAAGTTGCGGTGATTGGCTCCCTGAGTGTTGTGCGGGAAAGTAGACGCACGTGATTTTTTTTTTTAAGAGTGTACAGTCTTAAGAAATCTGGAGCGTGAGAGCACATAGGAGAGCCAATCGCTGCCATTCACGGAGGCGAGACGGCGAACTGCGAGGCTGAAAAAAAAATGTTCTGACCTAGAACTCAATCTTCCGACGTGGCACTGAGTATGGTGAAACGTCATGCTCATTGCCAAAACAAAGATTTTTTTTTATGTTTAAACATGGACTTTGTTAATCGTCGAGCTCTCTGCTCTCTCGAGTTCCTCGTGGGAAAGTAGACGCTCCAAATTATTTTTTAGCGTATACCCCAAGAGCGCATTGGCCGGCTAGCGTTCACCCCTTCCCTGCGCACGTTTCCGGACTGGCGTCCCGTGCGCGCTCTAGCCCGAGGTGCGAGCACGGCCCCAGCGCGGTGCTGGGCGCCCCCCGGCCTCTTCCCCTCGTGAAAACAATAAACAGCATCTTATCCCGCCCCGACGCACGTGGGAGCGAGCGAAGAATGCGCGCTGTAAATCAGCCCTGACGTCTTTCCGTGTTCGCAGCACCCCCAACGTTGGCGCGTCCTTTTTCGCGTCACATTTTGTTGCAGTTGCGTATTGCTGTCGTCTTTGTTGTGTTCCACGCTCTCCTTGTTGGTGGCTTGGAAGCAAGGATCGGTAGCGTGACGTGCGCGAGAACGAACGCAGCTGGGTTCCCACTTTTTTTGTTTTGTTTGTTTAGTTTCATTTGTTCTTCTTTGCTTCTTGCCAAAGAGAGAGAGAGACGGAGCGAGGAGAGAGAGATTCTCTGTATTTGGAAGCTTGGAGGGGAAAAAACTGGACCCTCACGATCCCCCCCCCCCCCCCCCAAAAAAAAAAAAAAAATATATGGGCAACTGGACGTTCGCCCGATGGTAGACGCCCAGGTAATGGAGCCCAAGATTCTACACGCCGTTGCTTTTTGTTGCCCTTGGACCAGAGCCAGTGCAGAGAGGCAAAGGGCCGTCTCGATTCCGCTGCCCCTCATGTTGCATTTCCGGTGCGGAGTCGTGGGGTGTTAAGCCTAGCCGGCTCGGGATGCACGTGCGACGTCTTCCTGGAAGCGGAGCCTGAATTGTTTGAGTTAGAGGCACGTGCGGTGTATTTCGGCAAAAAGTTACCAAATGTTCGTGGTTTTACGTTTTCTTTTTCGATTGCACGAGACTGTTTTCTTTATAACCAAGAAATAGCTCTTCCCCAGTCTTGGTTTTCCTATTGCCACAGGTTTTCTTCAAACGGTCTAACCATTTTGATGACGCCTGAGCGGATAAAATATCAAAATACTATATTAATATATTAGGGCTGGGAAATCTGTTAACCTACCGATTAATCAGTTACTACATTCATTTATATAGTCTTTTAAGAGTTTATTTTCATTTTATTAAAAGGTAGGTGGCCTCGCTGACTATCAGTACTCAGAAAAAATGCAGATAAACTCCTCTAAAAGCTATAACTTCATTTGCTACCTAGCTTCTTGCTGGAGAATGTTCCATCTCCGTGTTTTGTTTCCTATGGTGCTACTGTGGATGGTAAGTGGGATGAGGAATAAGGACCACTCTGCTGTTGTTGTTTTCTGAGTTTGTGCACTGTCTAGTATTTGAATCAATTAAATATCTCGACCTAAGTAACACATATGTTTTTCAATTACATAAATAGTACTCAGGAGCTGACCACTTAACATCAGTAAAAAGGTGCATACCTTTTACTGATGTTTACTGATGTCACTGTTTATGACATTAGATGACAAGTCGTCATCGCCCAGTATTTTATGCTTATTGTTGTTGCTAATACTAGACGGGACATATTTGTCCTTGGCATAATAATAAGATCACGTTGCAAAGCAATTAAGGGTTGCGGTGTTTGAACATTGCCTTGTTCGTATCATTCTTTTTTTTTAATTTATGCCAATATTTCTTGTTTCACTTGCCCTGCCGCTTGTGAACTATGGTGTCGTCAATATACCTGGTGTTTCAGCGAAGGCTTTTAAAAATTCCTAAAAATACGGTGGTTGAGAGAAAAAAAACTTATTAGGAACAAATTGCCAGGCACGGCGGACGTCAAGAATCGCAAAAAATATACTAATTAGCTAACAAACTAACTAAAATTTACTTAATACATTTTTACTAATGAAAATTAAACAGATCATTTCAATCATAAACTTTCTAAGCACCATTACACTTCCTTTCCTTGTAGGAGGGAAGAAACTATAACGCACATGTGTTGCGCGCCTCAGCCACGGTGTACAGGACCGCTGACGCAAAGATGCGCTCCGATATAAAAAGCGAAACCTAAAAACGCGTCCAAATTGATAAAGAGCGGTCCCCTCTCGAAACGTCGTAATAAACTTCGTATTAGTAACTCCGACAGTACGCATCTTTGACTTGTTTAGCTTTTCCCGGTCCATTGTTTTATATTTACCCTACTTCACCTATATATATACACACAACACAGGGCGTTTCAGCAGAGACTGACAAAAATTCCTAAAATTGGTGTATTCGACGTAGAAGGATACATTTCTCAAGGCCGCATTACTCGTGGTGGTGGACTTTATAAAATGCGCGGTATTTACTAATTATTTCGCTAATTAACAAAAATTACTCATTAACTTTTTAATTCGTGCAAATATACATATGGTTCCAATTAGGAACTTGCTGAGCGTCATCGAAAACCACTAAATCGGGAATTTTCAGAAAGACTTTGAGCACGTGGAAAGCCTAGTAGTGCGGTAAAGTTAACACTCGTGGAGCAGGTATACATGCTCCACGAGTGGTAACTATATACGTTTATATATATTTATATATATATATATATATATATATATATATATATATACACTGCGCGGGCAAATATTATATAGGCGCCAGAATGTGGGGTCTTTTCTTACGATTGTTAGCGTTTTTTCATATCTCTCTCTCTCTCTCTCTTCATATATATATATATATATATATATATATATATATATATATATATATATATATATATATATATATATAATATAATATTTTGCAAAAGATGATATTTTTCTGAAAGCCGTTGTATTCTCAAGCCACAAATCCGAAACCCTATATCGCACCGGAAATACGACGTCGCTTTCGGGTATCCGGATAGGCTTTTCAGGGGAGCACGTTTCTTCTCGAACGGAACAAGCGACAGGGGAACGTCGACGCTCTGTCGCGACCGTCAGGGGCCCGAAATCTTGTACCCGGCGAGTTGAGCGCTGCGGTTGTTTGCTTTATCGCATGGAGGAGAAGTGCATTGTTTGCTCTCCTAATGAAGGCAAACACTGTGCGGGTAAATATTATTTAGGCGCCAGAATGTGGGCTCTTTCCTTACGATTGTTAGCGTTTTTTTACATTGGTTTCTCCTTGGAGGAAGCGCTATAACGCAGGGAGGGAAGCACTTTGGTAAACGAATAACTTCCGCTTACTGTTAAAGGGCTCATTAATGCAGTGTCCTTTTTATGAAGCAGTCGTTCCCTAGAACCTGATTTTTTTTTTTTTACTTTGCTCAAGTGAGAAGGTGAACCTCGTTCTAGAATTTGCATATTTTCTTTTCTTTTCTGCGTTGCTGCCCATTTTGTTGGAGACGTTGTTTTGTTTGCTCAAACAGCTTTCGCTGCAAAAAAAGAAAACAAAAAACAACAACAACGAAAGTGTATAATAAGAGAGTTATGGTTGCACGGGCGCAGTGCTTCATGAAGACCGCGAACAGCTGGAGCGCAGGTGTACGACGCGGAATGAAATTTTGACGGGTGCGCCGGTTTTGTGCTTCCCAAACGAGGCGCTCTTATTTGGGCACACGCGGAGTGCCAGGTGCGTTGGCCGCATTGCGGAAGGCAGAAAAACGTAGAAGTGTTCAAGTTGGATCAATGTAAACCTTGGTTCTTCTTCTTCTTTTTTTTTACCTTCTAATATAATTTATTATCGACACGCTTTTCTAGGCTAGGCAAACTTGTATGCTGCGCAGTGAATTCCCGGAACGTATAGAGGGTGCGCAACATCCATCGCAGGAAAAAGAAGAAGAACCAAGTTACCGGGGCGGAAACTGCCAGGTTTTAAACACCAGCTAAGTCAAAGACTGTACGGCCAAACACACGGCTGCACCCAATACACGGCTGCCGCCAAACTCACTCGAGTCGACGAGAACTCTGAACGAAGCCAGTTCGGAGAAACCCGCCCTGAACAAAACGGTCTTTATGAATTTCCTCCCGGCGAATCTAACCAAGGAGTTGGGCAAATACTTTGCCTCTCCCGCCCATTTCCCACCCCTAAATCTCTCCTTACTGTACTAAAAATAAGGGCATCTCCGATGCCCACACTGTACCTCTTTAATAAACTGCGTTAGGTTTCGCCTTGCCAAGCCATAATAACCCCCTTCCCGTAAAAAAAAAAAATAAATAAAAATAAATGAAAAAAAGAAAAACGTCGCATTGCGCTTATGATCACTCCCCCCCCCTCCCCCCCCCCTTTTTTTCCTTCTTCTTTTTTTCTAGAAACTAAAGCACGAAGGATTAAAACAAAACGATCGTTTCTAGACTCCCCTCTTTATCGGGGACTCTGTGAATTCGTACCCTGGTCCCAGCCCTCGGTGTAAAGCCGCAAGAGGAACACTTTCCCGGCGGGGGTTTATTCTCTCGGTTGGAGCCGTCGTTGCGGACGGCCGAGTCTCATCGCCGCTCCTGCGAGCACTGCTTGTTCTCTGATGGAAGCCAGCGGCCAGCAGAATGGCAGGCTCTGTTCCAGTGGTGCTTATTAGACGCCGGCGAGTACGAGCGCAGCCGTCTGCGATGGGGCCCCGTCTCTTTTTTGTGGGGCGCAAATGAGGCGTGTAAATCTCTCTCGCTTTTTCCTCGTTACAAGCCGCTTCATGGACGAGAGAATCGTGCGGTCTGATTAGGCGCGGCGTTCTCGTCCGTCCGCCGTCATGGCAAGAAACTCGATGCGGTTCGCCATAAGAAGATATTGTAGCCGCGGTTCTGCGGGGATTGTTCTAATTGCGTATAGAAAAGAGGACGGGTTCGTGCTTCTTCGCAACCCTATCGTTTCTGTGGGCTTCTTGCTCGCAAAACAATGATGTCCTCGTCACAGACTTGCGAGATCAGAACTCTCATTATATACATATATGTATATATGTGTGTTTACTGTCCATGACGACGTAGTAGCTGAAGACGCCGTTAAAACACAGTTAACGCAAGACGCCGTTACTACACATGAGAGCTTGCAGATCTGAGATCACATTGGTCACACAGAAACTGTCTGGAGACTTGTTCAAAATATACAAATGTGTGTGGGGACGGTTACTCGCTCTTCTAATATCCGCCGAACTTGACAAACACCCAGCGAAGACGACATTTATAACTAGCAGGTTGCACTCTTTTTTTAAAAATATTGTTTCGAATAAATTATTACCCAGCATATCGACAGAATATATATATATATATATATATATATATATATATATAAACTCGATATAAACAAAGACATTTGGAGGATCAAGTTTTCGACTGCTTCGAAGACTATGGGGGCAAGTGCGACGCGGATAATTAGCGAAATAATTAAATAAACTTTACTCGTTGTTTTATGTATTTAGTTTCCTCGGAACGTCCCAACTAGAGGTTGCTAGCCACGTCCCTGAAGAGACGTCAATGTGATGTGTCTTTGGGTGCGGGCATTTCGGCGCTCTTTTCTGCCTCGGTTTCGATACCATCCATTGCGAAAGTCTAAGTTTTCAGCTCAACAGTCCGAAGCAGATTTTTGTCTAAAACCTAACAACTGCTATGGCATAGTTCATAGTTTTACGGCGCACTTCCAGTGTCTCGTTGAAAAGTTCCACCTAAAAGAATTTTCAAAGCATTAATTAGTGATAATTAGGTCGCTACGCATTACGTTAAATTCGTTCCTGCACGTCTCCCGCGGCCGACAACATTATTTCGAATAATTTTTTTCTTTATCTCAAGTGTAGTTTCATGCAAAAACGTTGTCTTACTTCTTTTTTTTTTACTTTTTATTTATGTAATGGAGTAAAGGTGCCTAGGGCAATCTTTTTTTTTTTTTTTTTTTTTTTTGCTGTTGTAAGGCAGTTCGCATTTTCGGAGCTCAACAGTATTTGAGCCACGTTGTTACATTCCCGGAACGGAAATGTTACGCCTCTGCAGGCCCGACAGAAAACCTCACTTTTCTCTCCTTTTGTACTAAATTCGTATTACTAAAATTGCTATTACTAAAATCTACGGGCGAAACAAATTCCGTAGCGAAGTTGCAATCGAGCGGCGCTCATGCGGCGGCGGCGGCAGCGTCCGCTTCTCAGTACCTGACGATGGCGGCCGGCGGGCGGAAGTAGAGCAAGTGACGTCATGTAGGAACTATGTGTACAATACCGATAGAAACAACTTTAATACGTGTAGAAACATTACTCGAAAACATTTCACTCGCGGGACTATAATGATTTCGCATTCGTTCACGCAAGCAGTGTAAAGTGTCTTTGCAGTGTTTTTTTTTTCTTCCGTCTTTTATTTTAAAATTTATACCTAGAGGTAGAATTATCAGGGCGGCAGATCATCTCGTTATTTATTCATCTTTCTCAAGTACGTATGAATGTATGTTGCTGTTGTGTTTCTTTACTTTTTTTATGCATTGTTGCTGTTCTGTGCCTATTGTTGCGCTCTCAACTTCGCATCGGTTTACAACAAAGCAGCTTCAGCGATGTGCAAGTTTCACGGAGGCTCGACATGTCGCCAGTTCGTCGCCAGTTTGGCGGAGAAAAATGCACGCAGAAGTGCGCAGCTACGCGCCGATAGTCTCTAATCTCTACGCATGTGCTCCTGGCCGCAGGCGCGCTTCCGTGTCCAGTTGACCGACCGACCGGGTGGGTCCATTGTCCAGTCACGTACGCGGCAAACTGCGCTCCGGACTTTCGTTGGCGCATTTTCTTCCTTTTTTTTTTGTTGTGGGTGGGGGAGTTTTGGTTGGCAGGAGCTTGCGAGTACGGCCATAGTCATCAGTGCTATATCGTGCTTAATCAATCTATTTGGTAACGGTTTTTCGAGGGAAATGATTATGATAAATGATGTATACGTATCTGCTTTCTAAAAATAAATGTTTTTTCTTTTTTGTTTATACATATATTTTTTTTTGTTTTAACGTCGATAGTTGTGTGATTATTTTGATAGATTTCCTTCCTCTGATTCTGTTCGTGAAATTTCGGTTCTTTTAAATCGTAGGCGGCAATATATCGTTCGAAATAATTTTGGATGGGAGGTTCTCTCACTATTAAAAATAAAATATTGACTCGCTCTTCTACATATTTTTTTTCCCGGGAGTGCGCACCACAACTCGTAAAACACGTTCTAGGGAAGGTGAGCGACTTCATTGGAACCGTATCTAAAGTCTGATTCGTACATTTGCATCGGATGCGTTCAGGCGAACTGAAACGACAGCGACGGCAAAATCACCGCGACAGCCATTCTTCCTCCACGGGAAGCAGTCACAAAGGACTCTCTCGCGTTCTTCGCCGTAAAGCGCATTACTTCTTCATATGTGACTGATCGCTCATATGCATCGTGACCGGGCCAGTTACTTCTCGAGATAGTTGCCACGCGGTATATAGGAAGTGCGTTCTTTCGGTTGCGTTGGGATGTCCGTCATTTTAGTTGCTGTAAACTCAACGGTCTGGAGAAAGTATGAAGTGTCCGACATAAACGGCATATGGCACTTGAGCCGTCGCTACTTCAAAGCAGTGAGACGAAGCGTGTTCAGTCATGCCACGTGGGTGGCTGCAATTATTCGAACCACCTGATTCGAACGTCACGCAACCGAAAGCTGCTGCCTCATCGCTGCTCGTGGCTTCCGCAGTGCATCTTTCCATCAAAGGGCTCTGGGACAGCACCGCGCTTTTAGTGTCACTCTCCAGCAAAAAAAATAAAAAAAATAAAAAAATCCAACGCGTGTTTGCTGAACTGGGGAGTTTGCACGGCGGGCCGTGAATTGGTAAACATCGTTGACTCTCCAAGTGCTCCTCGAGAAATTTCGCGGTAAAGCATTTCTGAAAGTGTGTCCATGCACTTTGGACGCAGGCACTTTCTCGGATGGATCGATGCCGCGATTTGCGCGAGCTCGCAATCAACACGAACGCGGCGCGTTGATCGATGAAGGACAGCCTTCTTTCCGTCCCCTCCCCGCTGCTATCTCACGCGTTTGTTTAGGCACGGCCCCGCTTGTGCGTTTCAGAGGGGGAGCAATAATGAATCCTCGGCGCAGGGCTTAGCCGCGCTCGACGGGCCCAGCGCGCAGTTCGAACGCTTAGGAGATGCAAGCTCCGACTGCCCCTGTATTGACTCGGAGGGCGGGTCAGGGGATGTTAGTCGGTTGCCATACACCGATCGATAGCCCCGCTGTCGATGCGAGGTTTTGGTCTCCTAGTCATTATAATGGACAGCTTCTGGGATGCGGAGAACTTGCGCGTTTGCTCCGAGTTCGTATCGACCTCGTCTTCGTGCGCATGTCTTGCGGTTTTTCGACGGAGTCTTGAGGCACGCTCAGTGTCGCAACCTGCCACTAGCCAGTGACTTTTTCCTTTGTTTTTTCCTTTTTTTTTTTCTTGGGAGCGTCGCTTATCCCTTGGACTGTGGGCTGGCCATCGAAGGTATTTTTCTGGCTGCGGTTTTCTTTGGATTCGAGCATGGGAATGACTTACGTACTAAAAAGAAGAAAAAAAAGTTGCGATAATCAATTGTCTCGACGCGTTTTTCTTTTTTTTGTATTTTGTTTTTTGTGAGGCGAATATTTTATTTTACTCCATTATTTTGTTCTTGAACGGTTCTTTGAGGGGATGTGTCGAGCTGCGCCGGTCTCCGAATGTGCATTACCGGCCAACCTCTCTAGACTTTTGAGCGTAAATGGATAGGGCCATTTTTTTTTTTTCATTCGCGTGCTGTTTCACAGACAGTCCTTGCAATGCCCACAGGTCCTCATTTGCGATATTGCAACGCTTTGCCGAAGAGTTCCCGTGCGTTGTTTTTCTAGTAAGCACTTCGTTCTAACAAATATGTTCTCAATTACAATCAATAATTCAGGACATAGTATACACGTTTATAACTCCAGAGCGTTTGCTCTATGCATACAAAAGGCTTAATTTGCTGTAAAGAACGCCCTCTTTCCTGAAGCTAAAGCTTTCTGTTCTCAACCGCTGTTTATTTAGACCTTTTAAATGAGCTGTGCAACAATTTCAGTGCTTTGCTTAAATAAGTTCGGAGTTGATGTCTTGACCATTCTGAAGTAAAGAAGAAAAAAACGCTTTTGCCTGCATTTCCTATAGTTTTTATTGAAGAAATAATTCAGGAAAGTAGCCGGGGGGGGGGGGAAAGCATGCCCCCCCCCCCCCTCGAAACAAATTCCTGGCTACGTGCCTGTTCCGAGTCATGTGCGCTGTGACGTGAAGCTCTCTGTCTCTAGCGCCATCAGTGAGCAGCGAGAACTCACCCGCTCGCGACCACGTGACCACGTACTTGCGCCGCGCGATCAACATTGCGAAAGGAGGAAAGTGCTGCTAACGTGCTCGTCCGGATCTGCCCCCGTACCCCCGGCTTCTGGCGGCTCCTTGAGGTTGCAGATAAAGCTGACGGTTTTGTTGACATCGGATAGATGGCGCCACTGAAACTCCGTATTATCAAAATTTTGTGAATAATACCAAGGTTTTTTACGTTTCTATTTTTATGTTTGAACGAGAAGTTTTATAGAAAGATTACATTTTATCGAGCAGGTATAGTTGCACAACTTGCTATATTTCTACAAGTCCCCCATTGACGTCATGCCGCGTGGTTCTCATGGCCGCCGCTCGCGGCTGCGGGTCGGGGAACATTCTAATTTTTGCCTCGCGATTACGAGGCGGAATCGCAACATTTCGATGAAAGGAGGTGTGTTTTCTGTCCTTTGTGACAAGATGAACAACGTCAAAAGCAGAAGATGCCAATTCTTTCAACGTTAAAATCCTTGCACAGCTCCTTTAAACTGCCTGGTGTCGAACTCCGCTCTTCTACCTCTTACCTCAGCTTGCCGCCTTCGTTGCTAATGTGGTGAGGGCTGCACGCTCGCCATCAAAGAAGAGACGCGATTCGTGAAATGCGTATTTCAAAGGACATTTTAAGTGACACTCACTCCAGAAGTCCGTGCTTTGGCCACAGAAAACCTATAATATGCAGCGGTGAATTTGCGCGAGGTCCCCAGTTAATACATGTGCCGTCTGCTGAATTGGAATGGTGGGTATGTTTCCCTGTTATTTAATATTATCATTATATTTTAATTTGTTTTCGCTCATATTTATTTGTATCCGTACTGCGTTTCTGTCGCGCAAGAGGTAGGCAAGGTTGAAAAAAGTAGTAATATAATTATTGTCGCCATTATTTTTTTTTCTATCGTAATGCAAACCTCCAAAATGATTGTAACTCCACTTGAATCCGGAACGTGGCAATTTAACGATTAGAAGACTGGGTGTACCAGGCTGACGTTCAGACCGGGCGATAATTATGAAGGAGGTAATATGACCAAATTGCACTTGGCTGCTGTCGTTATCACGTCTTCTCGGAAAGGGGGCACCTGAAGCTAAGACGTACGCAACAGTATATTTTTGAGTAACTAGGTAGCACCGAGGGGGGGGGGGCGACTGATGCAACGGGCAACACTACGTGAGCACATTTTAATCTCACACTCTCGTTCATAGTTTCGTTAAAACTCGGTGAACTTTTTAACATTCTTTCTCTTCCTTTGTATATCTTGAATTTCGGGCTGCATTAGTCTGAAATGAGGGATCCCAATATTTTGCTTTGTTTAAATGGCAACGTGTAACACTAACCGGTTTTACACGTGGTATCTAATATGAAATAAAGAAGAAATCCCAATGCTCGACAAAAACACGACTTAATCAAATAACTCTAAGTAGAATTCAGAGATTAATGAATCTCTATGCAAACATCCCTATAAAAACATTGAGTTGATTAGTTTTATATTGACCTTCACGGACAGCTCAGGCAAAAAGCAAAAAAATAAAACGCAACTAAGTCAGGTCGGGCTGAGACAAATAGAAAATCAGTTCTGTCTAGGCTTTCAGTCTGCGGAGCTGCTATAGTACAGTTCCATTTTATTTATTTTTTTTGTAGAGAAAAAAAGAAGAAGAAATTCAAAGCTTCGTCGGGAAAGAGTTATGCTGCTCGGTGCTGATGAGATGATGAGATGAACGGCACCGGCCTCGTGCGGTGTTTCGTAACTAATCGGTGAATGGAGCGTTAGCAGGGTTACTACTTTTACACTCCCTCTGATTGTGCTCTTGTCTTTAACGATGGAGGAAAACAGCCGCACGTATACACCCGTCCAAAAAACGGGGGGGGGGGGAGTGTGTTATCGCTTGTGTGTATGTATTCTTTCGTGGACGAGAACGGTCACAAAGGCCGACGACAACAAAAGTTTACTGCCGTCAGCGCAGGCACTATCGGTAGCTTCCTTTATTCTATTTATGTTTTTCGTCCGGGGAGCATGGACGCGTGGCGCTTATCGGGATCTGCTGCGTTGGAATTTTCCAGCTTAATTTTCTTTTCTTTTTTCTGGTAAGACATTGAGGCACATGACAAAAGCTCTGGACACAATAACGAAACTATAGTTGATTTGAAGTTTTCTCTTTTCATGCTTGTGATATACGTCATCTCGTTTCCTTTCGGACGTTTCCACCCTGTGCGGAGCTGTAAGGGAGCGCTTTCGACACTGCCGTGGGTGCGCATTCAAGGGCATGACCATGATGTCAGCGTGGTGATGTTTATGTGTGAGTATCGGCTGCAGTCAGCACGTATAGATCGAAATCTGGCCCAAGACCATTCTATCTCTCTCCATGCACGCAAACGAAGGCTTATTTACACGTTAGTGGGGCATTTAATGTAGTATGATATGATTTATATCGAACTGTTCGACTTTCACGAAGGGATGAGTATACAGACTGCTAGGTTTCCTACTATTATATAGTGCCAAGGTGACATCTCAGACAACGCACGCAACGTTGTTGCCCGGCGCTACAGATAGTTACTTGACACTGATGGCTCAACTGCTGCGTCGCGCGATGACAGCGCAGTAGAGGTTGGTTACACTATCTCTCCACGGGGCGCGATACCGTCGGGGCGGAGATGCGCTCCGATAGCAAACAGAAACTTAAAAACCCGTCGAATTTGTGCGGTTCTTCAGAAAGCCGTAAATGCTTCGCGTGCCTTCTATCGTTCTGCAATTGGTTGATTTAGGTTTTTAGACGATATTGAGCAATTTTCTAACTGAAACAATGCCCTTAAACACAATATTAAAAAGTTTATTACGCAAAATAATTAACAACTTAATTATCCCGGACTTCAATAATTTTCCTAAATGGGCCCCTGGCCCAGGACCAAAACGACACAAGCCTTCTTTCGTTGCGATGAGTAGTTTTCGCAGAAGCGATTTGGCCTGAGTTCTCTGAAACACCCTGTATATATTATATATAGAGAGATGATGATAGTATATATATATATATATATATATATGTATGTGCTTTTTTTTTACGCTTATGCGGTTTGTGCAGGTGAGTTATACGGCCGGGGGGACATAGTATAGGGGCTAATCGTAGCCGTCAGCCGAGCTAATTAAGTAAAATTTGTTAATTTCTAATTAACAAATTTTACTTGATTAGCCGACTGATCGTTATAATTAACCCTTATGCTATGTCCCACTGGCCGTATAACTCATTTGCACAAAGCGAATAAATGTAACTTTAATGTCTTTTTCGTGTTTTTTTATAAATTAGTGTCACTTTTAGATCAACCACCCTGTATATATTGTAGCAAAAGTACCACCATAGCGTTAATGCACCTTTTTTTGATGACCCGTCATATTATGTTCATGTATATTTATTTTTTGTGGTTCTTGATATCTCTATCGAAGATCGCTTGTCAGTATAGTACTGTTTGCGAGTTTGTATCGGTTTTTTTTATGTGCCACCACAGTGTGATCTGTGGTTCCTCTGGGGCACCAAACAAACATTTTTAAATTATTATTGGGAAGAAATTTTGTGGAAAATCTCAGAGACAAGAATACGAAAACCATTACGCGGTTAACTGCAATTCGTCACTGACGATAGTTCGAGAAATTTTGTATAAAGAAGCGATCCGTCTTCTTCATGCTTTCACTATAATTCACCGCAATACAACCCGTGATTTTTTTTTTTTTTTAGATAAGAACTTTGCAAAACTTTGAGTGAAGCTAGTTGTTCATGCCTTTCTCTAATTAATTTGCCCTTTTACAAGCGTAAATATTCCCACCCCACGACGCTACTTTTATCGTTTATACCCTTAAATACAATTTTCGCGACAGCGATTCTGGGGACGAGCGTCATAAGAATATTTATATTGACTTATCCAATCAGGTAAGGAACAAAAGGTAAGCGCGCAAACGAGCTGGTGATGGTTAAACATTTCGAAAAAAAAACCGAGACTGGGACAAAAAGGGACGGACAAACACAAAGTCTCAATGACTTTGTGTTTTTCCGTCCCTTTTTGTCCCAATCTCGGGTTTTTTTCGAAACAGGTAAGGAATACTGGAATACGGCATTGAATATAGTCGTCAAAGGAGTTAGTTTTAGGATTTTAACCCTGCTCTAGCTTTTTTTTTTTTAAACTTATAATGTTGTAGCGATTAGCTGATTGGCATTGGGCTTTTATTTTTTTTTTTTTGAAGGCGTTTGAGAAACAGCTTAGCATTGATGACACGCACTGAGAAACTGATCGCTGCGGGCTGGGGTCTAATGACCGTTAAGTTCTGTTTCATTTTTATTGTCTTCGCTTCACACGCACACGCACACACACACACACGCACGCACGCACGCACGCACGCACGCACACACACACACACACGTACACAAAACACGAGTTATCGCCAAGTTTCTTCGGAGAGTTTAGTTTTAGGTATCAGTCCATCTCGTTGATTACCTGGACGTGACTGCTTCGACGTTTTTGCCTGTTTTGGTTTGTGTTTTGTGTTTTTCTTTTACGCTTAAATCTTTCGCAGAATGGGTTTCGACACTTGGACCGCTGAATGCGACGAAACGGTCGGTCGTTTTGCCGGTGTAAAGCTATAAATCCGTTTCCGTTTTATTCGTGTGTGTTCTTTTTAGGTGTGCGCGATGGCTTGACGTACAGTGTTCTACTGCCAAATGGCCTCCGTCGTAACTCACCTCCGTTTTTTTTTTCTTTTTTTCCATAAGACGGACAGGTCCCACCTTTTTATATCCGAGACTTTTATGCGGGTCTTCTTCTCTGCCCGAAATAGTTTTGTAGAAAAAATTGGGTACTATACGATTGTTTGGTGGTATATAATCTGTACTAAACATACGCGGATCATCAATCCTGTATGGTCCTTCGGTCACCCTAACCCTAATGTTTACCCTTGTCTGCCTAGCTTCGATCCCAATTCCAGGATCCCTAATTCTGTAAAATGGAAGCGTCGACGGGCTACCAATAGTCTTTAGCTTCGACTCTCGTTTCCCATTCATAATCGGCTTTTTTTTCTTTTTTATTTTATAAGAAGACTTTTCTATGGAGGTGTAAATACTCTGGAAACACAAAGTTACATGGCAGAAACGCCTCCACCGAGCCTGCTTTTGCAAACCTTGTGAACGGTTCGTCGTTTCTATGACAGCCTTCTCTTGGTCGGACAATGCCACTCCTTAGGTATTATACAAAGACGCCGCCACGGTGGGAGCTATATACACTTGGCGTTTTAAAACCGCTTTTGTTGTTGTTGTTGTAGTTGTTCTTGCTAATGATGATAATGATCTTTTTTGTGTGTGTGTTTTTTGCGTCGTTCGACCTTCAGTTTACAATTTCAGCTTGGACTCCTAATGTGTTTGTGAGGATTAAAACTCGCTCGTAACTAAGCTGGCACCTCATTCACCATGTGCTACCTTCGCACGTACGTCCAAACGAGTTTTTTTTTTTTTTTTAGAACCTCAAAAACTAGCAACGCACGTTTTGTTAAAAGAAAAAAAAAGCAGTCTGCAGACAGGCGTGTTTCTTTTTTGTTAGACGGCCCTGCCACATTATGAGGGAAACAGAATTTGAAGATTGCTGAGTTGTGTCCTCAAATCATTCCGTCATCATGTCCGCCACGACCACCGTGTCTTTTGTGTATGATATGCGAGCTGTTTGACTGCGGCTGTAGCGAAACATCTGCCTCCACTCTCACACTTCTAGGAGACTTTTTTTTATTATTATTCTTTTTGTTCAAGTTTTGACCACCTTCGTGTTTTGTTTCAACTTGCCGTTGGATGTACTACCAACACCAAGTCATGTACCCAATCGTTTTTTTTTTTATTATTATTCGTCAGGTGCCGTTTAAAGAATAAAAAAAAACGATCGCAAGTTGTTTGGCTTATACGTCCGCATACTTGACGCGAAATACTCGGAGCTGTATACGATCGGGAGAGATGGAAGGCGGAACGTTTTTAAGTCCTAGTTTGGTGTTAACGATTAAAATAATATTGATTTTGGTACCAACAAAAAAACAACAAATTTTTGTTGACTGGGTAAATTATTCTGCTCTACCCGACTGACAATGAACGTGATTTTCTTCTTTTTTTATATAGTAGCAACACACATAGGGAGCGAGCACGAATTTAAAATCCAAGCAGTGCCAATCCTTAGGGAGCTCACATTGCTATTCTTTGGGAATCCATCGGCGTTGAGAATATTTCCTATTGAAGTGAAACGTTGGCTCCTCCTCTTATGAGTTCTTTGGAACACACATCTTTATGGAGTATATTAATTTTGAAGTTGGTTTATTTTGTCTCCTCTTGTAAATAATATACCCTATATAAGCGAAGTGGTTCTTTAGAATGCGCATTCTGGCGCAGCGTAACATTTCGACGGCTTTCTTTGCTTTTGCTACGAATTTTGATTGTTGTAATCTAATGCGGCATAACCCAATTTCGTAGTGCGCGAGTTGGTTGGATAAAAAAAAAAAACAAAAAAACAGGAACAACAAGGTAAGTATGTTTTATATTTACAGATTTATCGTCATTATAAAGAAGTATCAGACTAGTTGATGTTGTGGAAAATTAGAAAGCAAAATAATTAATTATTGCTATCATATGAGGTGGGTTGGAGGTTTTCCGGCGCTTTTAAAAGTGCCCCAAGTACTTCGATCAAAGACTGCGTTGTTTCATTAATGTTTAAGATTAGTACTCTCACGCGGACGCGCATTTTGGCGTGGCTTGCGTATTCCATGGCGTGCCGCTTCTAACTAGTTCAATTTGCGCTGATGTTAATTGTTGTCATTATCTCGAACACAAAAATGAGCGGGTAAATAAAACAAAAAACACCTCTCCTGCTTTTATACTGTATATTGCTGAGTGCTACTCACTACAGACGTTTCTGGGGTACGACGTGCATATGGCTTCCTGGGAGTTCATTCGGCGTCGTGGCTACTATGTAATATATTCAAGGAGCGCATTACTTATTCAGCCCAAACGTTACTGCCGCGCGTTTTGTGGGTCTTTTCTGCCTTGTTTTATTGCTGTTCTCCTATCCAAATGAATGCGCGAAAGCAACATTTGAGACTCTTTCGTAATTGCAAAGCTGGTTGCTAGTGGCGTGCATTTAATCTCATCAAACAATGTACACGACTGCAAAGAAGGCGATGGCGAGACCGCTTCCCTTTCTCGTCTCAGGTAGGAAATCACCTTTTGTTGCAAGCTTGCCAAAGTTACCTCCGCGTGCATGCTGCCCGCGCTTGTACACAGGTACCAGCCGAGGTGCCACCATTGCTGCAATCGTGACACCTCACCTCTTGCTGAATAGACCAATCTCACCAATCGTTCGGCGCATGCGTGACGTCGCCATAACTTTAGTTCCCAGGCGGCAGTGCCTGACACGTCTCGTGTCTGTCTCGTTCTCCGCTGGCGCAAACGCGCCAGCGGAAACGTAGAAAGACTGAATGTTCCCTGGATGCATCGCGGCAGCGGTAGTGTAGCAAACCTGGCTGGTGAGATTGGTTGATCGCCAGTTTGTGCATGTAACGTGCACACTCATCTTATGCAGAGGCGATCTTAGCCAGCCCTTTGGAAAATTTTGATCATACCAGAAATGGATGTCTGACCGGTACCATTTCCAGCGTTTGTGCGTATGGAGCGTGCTTTGCTGGCTTTCTGAAGCGACGAATATGCGCGTTCTGGGTTGTGGATTTGTAAGCATTGGATTGGTGTATAGTACCCTGGCGCAAAAGTTTCCTACCACGAATCAGTGGTTTATAAATGGGGAGGTCAGAGCATACGCACATAGCTCAGAAGAGTGCATCACGGGTGGAACCAGCTGAACAATGAAGGAAGAAAAAACAGAAAAGACAACCAACCTGCGGTCGGTTGTGTTTTCTGTTTCTCCTTCCTTCATTGCTCAGCTGGTTCCACCCGTGATGTATAATAACCAACTAGCTCAACTCATCCCCGTAGTCGGAAGAGTGCCTCAGCTCCAGTATTCCCGCAACTGAAGTATCAATCGGAGTTCCGTACAGGCGCTCATACCTTCCCCAGTCGAGCATCTGGTCTACCACTGCATACATCTTGGTGCGTTTGGCGCGTGCCATGGTTGCTTACCGAAGCCGAGAGCTTATGCACTGAAAATAGCGATTTCGGCACACTGGGCTGTGACTTCTAATCGTCTGTGGACAAGCGTAGAGTTTGTACACCAACATATATGCAAAAAGGAGGATCGGCGGCCGAGTGGTCTAGCGCACACACCAGCTCGGAGCACGTGGAGCAAAAGCTCGCGCTGCATATCCAAGGTGATCCTGGGCTCAATCCCCATTCCTGCCCGTTTCGATGTGGATGAGAATCGTACCGGCGTGCGGTCGAGTATCACTATTGCGTGGTGCACGTTAAAGGCCCCCGGGCTAGCGGTTGTACCGCACTGGCTGTATTGCTCATCTACAGCTGAGACACCAGACGCCCATTGGGGCGGACTAACTTCCGGCTGGGTAAACATACACACAACACAATTATTGTGGAATGCAAACAGAACAGTGCGACCAGCGGCGCTGCGCCACAAACGATTGGGATGCGATGTTTTCGGCGTCAGTGTGAGTCGTCATCTTCCTCGCGCTTGAATTGTTGATTCTACGTCTTCCTAAAAATGGCAAACCAATTTAGTGGCCTCAGCGAAGTGTAAAAGGCTCATTTCACGGCAAAATTTCGCTTGAATGGCGTGGGGTACTGCGATTAATCTGCGTTAGCGCCGCAAAATGTGTGCTAAGGACATGGTGCGATTCGGCTGAAGATTTTCAGTTGCGTATTCGCCATTGCCCCAAAAGAAGCGTGGACGCGGAAGCGGAGGTGCTCGGCGATGCAACTAAACATTCGGAAGCAGAATCGCACCATCTGCATCAGGCATAACAAGTCGGCGATTGCCACTGATTCCGTCTTCTAACGGGTTCGCCTTCTCTTACCCTCGACCAACCCCCATTTTTTTTACGTGTACGGCCCTTACTTGTTCCTTGCCGTCGTCTCGTGTCTATCACTTGGAGAAGGGCGTCCGCCCGAAACGTTGTGTATTCCTTCCCGTCCACGTCCTTTTTTAGTGTAGCACAATAATATATCCTCTGCGATTTCGTGTACGTCTTTGGAGGTCTAATATTACTCTCTATCGCAGCTACCATGTCGAAGGGCCGTTGTCGTTTGAGCGTGAAGTCGCTCGGAACGTAGCCTGGGTGGTTGGGACCCCTTTAAGGTGCACCCACGTTCGTACTGCAACAATACAAATAATTCGTACATTTTTCATTGAATTCATCCGCAGCAAAATGCTTCTCGCACAAGCAATCAAAATCCAACCTCGTCCATTTTTGTTTACGGTGTTAATTTACATTTTTGCATGGATCGGTCAGGCAGGAGCTGACCTTGAAATCTTTCTCAGCTTTCGGTACCTCTGCAATCTGCTAAACACTGCGGCAGTTTGACAAAAAGGCAGGCTGCGACTGGTGTCTACGAAAAGAAATTAAATCAGTGCCTGAAACTGGCGTTTCTTGCCCACATCCCAGACCCGAAGTGCGCTCGAAGCTCCACCGTCGCGGCGTGATGAAAGGGAATGGAGTTGGTGCATAAACAAGCAGTACACGAGTGTACGTGCTGACACGACGTAACGATGTCGAAACATTATCCCCGCTCCTTCTGCGTGTTTATAAACTTGCTCTGCTCCTAGTTTGCCCCAATCAGTGCACACGAGAAGCGAGATGGTATTTGGATAATTGCCGGCGGTAAAGTTACACCTTCCTTCCAGCACACTGCCTGATCGAAAAGTAAACAACTACAGTGGAAAAGCTTTCATTGGTCTTCATCTTGTTGACCGTAAGGCCTCTGCTTCGTCGCTGCCTCGTGTGGAGGTCTGTACACCGGTTCGAGTTTCCCCAACCCGTTGCGGCGCTGCTATTTCAATCTCGGTGTGGGACCCCGCACGCGAAATCGGAGCCCTGGGTGCGGCGCTGCACAGCAGCACTCATCAGCAGTCGTCTAACGTGACGCCGTGCTAAGGGCGGAGGTTGAACGACCGCGCTGCGCTCGCCGCGCACCCGATACGTGCGGCATTCGATTAGACGAAAGTTGGCGCACGCTCGCTCCCCTTGCCCGCCTCCTTTCCTTCCTGGTTGTCACAGGAGACAGTGGCGTGCCCGGGACCTCGGACGTCGTCGATGCCCGGAGCCATATAATGGACGCACTGTCCAACCGACGCCGATCCCGGGCACGTCGCCGGAGCTGCCTTCGACTGGGCGCTCTCCTGCAAACGACAGCTGCGGGCGCCTTTGAGCCGCGGGCTAGGGAAGAAATACGGGTTGGGGTGAGCGTGCCTCGACTGTTCGAGCTACTCTACTGTCATGTCTTCCAAAAGCACTCTAATAAAAAAAGAAGGAAAAAAAACGAACAAGACGTGGCTCGTGAAGAATTGTGTTGGTGTCTTCGTTTCTTGGCGTAATCTAGACTCAGTGGATGATATCTGGATGTCATGAGGACTGACATTGAAACGAAGTACACGCGTGCATGGCGCGCAGCATGAGAGCTGGAGGTTCAAAACGTTGGTGTCACGTCAGTTTTGAGTACTTTGCACGAGAAGGAACACGGCGCAAATATGCGTACTTGTCCACTTTCTACATTATTTCCAATGGCTCGTCCGAGTCACTTGGCGCGTCTGGGTTTTTTTGGTTGCGGGCGTCTATACACTATACGTGCACGGTAAAGGCCGCTACGCACAGTTGCGTTTGAGAGCTTTTGAGTGCGTTTGATTGCGTTGCGTCGTGAAATGAAAGCGAGTCACCGGCACATCTGTGCTTCGTATGAAGCGTGGAGTTCTGTTCAAGGAATAGCTTGGCACGCGACATAAGAATGCAGGGATGTCCAGGTTTGTCGCAGCCGCAACGCAGTCAAACACACCCAAACGAAACTGTGCGTGGGGTCCTTAAGAATACAATGTTTTGTTTCGTGCGTTGCATCCGAAGTACAAATTTACTAATGTGTTTTAGCCGGAGAAAAGCCGGACATTGCACTTGCGCCCCTGCGGGCCTGTTTTTTTTTTTTTTTTTTCAGGCCCCCGCTTTTTTTATTGTTGAATCTAATCATAATGAATTGTGTGGCAACATCTGGACTGCGGTTCTGGGTTCGTGACTTCCGCGTCCATCGGCTAGTGCTTTTCGCGCGTGATGGCCGTTCACATCATTTACGCATTTGACATCTAACGTGCTCCAGCCGAATGGGGCCGATGCAGTAACGGAAAGACGTTCTCGATCGTGGCCTGTTGCCGTGATCGTAAACCTTACGAAACTTTTTTGGGGTTCTTTCTTTCATCGCGTGTTGCGTTGGAAACGTTTCTCGGTGTCACAACCATGGGTACTCTTTCGGCGATGTTGCCAGTTCCGCATTGCGGACCTGGCGGTATCAGCGGGCCAGGGCAGAGCCGAACCGAACGCACCTGAGCGGAGTGAGCGTCACGGTGTCTGCATGCCGTTCCTGTCGTCCTGAACCCGCGTTCACGGCGCGAACTGCTGGCGCTCGCATGCAGGAGAGCGCACGTGATGGAGATGCTGCTGCCCCCGTCCCCGGTGGTGGCGACCCCGCGAACTTAGAGCGGATACCATGCAGATAGACGGTCCGGGCAGCGCCGAAAGCTCACTGTTGGCCCAGAATCGTATGGGAAAAGACGCCCTGCAGAAGTCTAACAGCGTGCCACTCATGACCGGTAACAGCCGCAGGCCGGAGGCCACCAAGAAGTGCGTGCTTCGACTGGATGGCTACTCCTACCTTATCGGTAAGTGTCTTCCCTGTCCGCGAGTGTAGTTCAATCTGCGCGTCATGCAGAACGTCATCACTCCACGGACGGAACGATGTGGACAGCGGAGCCCAGATGATGTTTGGGGCTTATAGGCTCACTATTGATATATGTGTTGGCTCACCGTACACATCTATTTTGCTCTGCTTGAGGTTCCATGTCAAAAGAAAAAAATATATGGAAATCAGTATACCAGATGACACACTTTACCTATAGTTGGTCCTATCTTCTTCCCACTCTCTATTTTTCTTAGAGGTTTCATAAACCATAACATAAACGAACATGTCGCCCAGTCTCAAATGAAACGGGCTTCTCCGTGACAATTAAGAGAAGAGTGTAAATTGGCAAATAACGAAAGATACTACCGCGATGAGTCAATAACAGCGTCGAAATGAAGCACGACGACGGCACATCATCGGAGAGCACTACCAAGGTGAATGAATTCTTAAAAGCGTAAGATTCGTTGGACTTCATTTCTGAAGAGATGGCAATAATAATATTTTTCATTAGTACCTGCTTGCCAAATCAGAGGTATCAAGAGAACGCTCAATTTCAGTGAAATGTTTTGTTTCAGGTGAATAATTAAGATAACTAACACCTTACAAGTAAACACATTGTAAACGACGCACAACATAAATATATATGAGTTTACTTGTACTGCGTGTAAATAATATTTAAAGGGTTGAAGGAATGGGTCACCATCAGTCTGTCTTGCAATGGGATCTGGCAATGAAGCCCATTTGGCGATAGCTAATTGTAATGAAGGGCAGTATACCGGTGCGCTGTTCATGAGTGAATAGATTGTAGTATCGGACAATCGACGTTGCAAATAAATAGGTAGTCGGGTGGTACAAAAAGGGAGTGGTCTCGATCCTAATATTGTACTAATATATTTTATGAATCGAGCGTAACGCAGCACCGATTTTTGTTTTTTTGTAGATGAATGTTAATTTGAAGCTACAAAATGGCTGAAAGTTGAATGAGTAGGCGTTAAACAACGCCCACTCATTCAACTCGTTGAACAACGCGTTCTACAGCGCAGTAGGCGTAGAAGGCAGCGCTCAGAAGGAGATTATTAGAAGGGTCCATTTCAGCCGCACTATTTTCCGTGTGATTGCGACCTGGATGCAGCCATACAAAATAGAAAAAATTAAGTATTGGGAGAGAAGATACACGTCCGAAGAATAGACAGGAATGGGCAGCTTGTAGCTGCAAGCAATAAGCGTCACTCTCATCATAGTTGCAACAGGTCGATCTTCTCTAGCGACAGTGTCCGTTTCCAGAATGCGAAATACGGACACTAAGAACATTTCCTCGTTGTCCGTGGGTTCTTATTGAATATGTAGACGTCAAGCTGGCATTGGAAGAAGGGCAGAGACGAAAAACGGGTACGACAAACACAATTTCGCACACAATGCTTGCTATTTGTTCCGATCTCTTCTGAAGATAAATGTGAGCGATCTCTATAGTAATCTCAAGCTTGGTGTTACCAGCGACCCTGCTAAGGCACTGGTGGTGGCGCTGCAGAAATCTCTAGTGGCTCGCTTTTCAGGAACGGAATTGGCTCTTGTTTTATGAGAAATGAAGAATCGGTAGGTCCGATAAAAAGAACGAAAACCAGGGAACCAGATAATATATTCGTCCTTAAACTGATTGCGGAAAGGTGGTTGCGTGGGGTAGTTATTTTGATCGTCACATGAACAACACACTGAGGGCTTTGTAGTTCTTGGAAATATGGGGCAATATGTTCAAGAAACTTATACCTGGAAATTTGTTTTGTCTAGCGCCAATTCGACCCCTAGGCAAACTATGAGAGCCAGCTTTGATTGAACTGTGCTGCGAAGGATTACAAAGAATGACACTGGGACTAAGGCGTTGTCATTTGTAATCATCTGCGGCGCAGTTGAATCAAAGTGTGGAAGACAACCAACCAGCACAATCCCAAGCACTTTTATGAAAGTCAAGTGGCGGGAGAGATTGCTTAATTTCACTTCAACGCACTTTGCTTCTTTTTTTTGTACTTCAATGTTTATTAGCTAATTTAATTTCAAGTTCGTTTCTCTTCATTGGTTCTATTTTCTATCACCAATGTGCGCTCGGAGCTACGATTGTTACATACTACGCGGACCAACGCTGCCTCAAGCTTGCACCCTTGTTTATTCTTGATTTATGTAAATGCATTGCTAGAAGGCCGCTTACCTGGCATAACCGTTTGATACCAAGAATTTAAAATATTGAAGGAACGAGCAGGTTGAAACCCCCAGTCCGATTTTAAATATCTGTCTAACCAAAGCAACCGTGTGCTATCCTCCTTGGAAGGAAAGGAAAGGAAAGGGGGGGGGGTGCAGAATCTCGTTAAGTGGAAGCAGCCGCGGCTACGCAGTATCTTGTTTCAACACCCTATGAACGCTTGATGGCTGCGGGCGAAATATTGGAACTGTCTACTGAGACCTCCTGGCGACAACCTCTTCAGAGTTCTTTCAGACTGCAGACGGTGCAACAATAAAGTTTATAACTTAAAATGAAGTGGTCAACTGCGACGGCACGCCGTTTCGAATTTAGTATAGGGTGCGTCTTCCGAATTTCAAGCAAAAGAGTAGGGAATTTTGCAACCGAAAGACTGCGCAATCCTGCTTCACCAGGTAGATCCGGTTCGTTGGGCAATACGTGGCTGCAAATCATGTGGGCTCCCTGAAGCATAAAATTCCCAGAGTTCTTTGCTGCATATTCCGTCTTTCTGGTCGCTTTTTTCTTCTTCTTTTTATTTCTTTTTTAGATTGTAGGAACCCGTGTCATAGTTCAAAACAGATTGTTTATCCTTTTTTTTTTTCATCGATTGTAAAGAGGGGAGTTAGTGTCGACTGGGTAGAGTGCCTTGGGGAGTTTATCGACTAGGACTGTCAACTAGAAGACTTGCTAAACTTGTTTTACGCAAAAGCGAATCTTTTGGATATAGTCTTCTTCTTTGTTTCTGTAATTATTATTTTATTTCGTAGTCGCTTATATTGTTCTTTCTACGTTTTCGTTTGTTTGTGCTTGAATGTTCTAATTTGAAGCTAAGACCGCAGTTTTCTGCCTGTGTCTTCTTGCCTAATTTTATGTAGCCTTACGGACCATATATGTGAACGTTTGTGTTTATTTCTATCGGTTTTGATTTCTGTAGTTGAGAAACCATTTTTATTCGTATATTTCTCTCAATCACATGCCAGCTAGAGGGCATAGTTTATTCATTTTTCATTTTTTCTGCTTTGACTGCGTATATGTATATACTTAAATACGCGTCATAATGGATGAGGAGATTCGTGATAAGTCAGATTATCGTGTTTTTGTATTTTGTTAAGCGATCAGATTAGGGTCAAAGAATAACACAACCAGGCATCTGATTTACTTGTATTGCTACTTAAGTCAAGATATAGTTGACTCTACCCACCAAGTGTGGCGGTCATTACCTCAAGTGGTTGTGACGTCATTGACCTACTTTACTTTCTTCTGACAGGAAAAAACTACTGACCGAATGAGGAGCCACGCAGAGGCACTAAAACACACACAAACCAATTTCTAGGTTTACGTGTCTAGTCAAAAGTTGATGATTTATTTAAATCATTCGGGGTTCTTCAGTGTGTAACCGACATCTCGGTAAAGGAAGAACAATGCACGGCTGACAAAACAGTCAGATGTTATGACTGTCACTCATTAAATATTAGAACCCATTGCACAATTGTATAGCTGGGACTGAATTCTAACCGTGGGCGTGGATGATACGCATTGTCGTTTGATCATTTGAATGATTAAGCATAGGACACCATAACATGTCTTGCACAAGTGTGAAAATGTAATATCTACATGATAAGCGATCGATTGTCTACATCGAAGTTCCTTGGTGTTGTAGAAACTTTCTTTGAAAGCCAAATTTAAAATAAACTTGCTTCTAAGGTCACTTTGATTCAAAGCCTAACTAAATAACGCAACGTTTTTTCGTGCCGTCGAGAAGCTTCATTTTGAATGCTGTCAGCTCCAGGACGTTTCTTTAGATCGCTGTTCAATCCGAGCACTAAATTAAACGCCTTGGATATTTATTTCATAGACCCTTGCATAATAAAATAAGATATTGGCAATAATAATGCTTTCTAAGCTGCTCGGTAATGCGTTAGGCGCCATTCGGAAGCACTCGTGACATACTTAAGCAATCACACTGTGACTAATAGGCACCTTGGCGAGCTTTAACTTCTCCAACGCGTGTATGTCCGTCAGGTAAATACGGTAAATAACCTATTTATTTTGAGCTCTTATCTGCAATTCCAAGAGAGGAAACCTCTCATGAAGTCTTCCTTTTTCTCGTCTCTGTCTCTGTCTCTCTCCGTGTGTGTGTGTGTGTGTGTGTGTGTGTGTGTGTGTGTGTGTGTGTGTGTGTGTGTGTGTGTGTGTGTGTGTGTGTGTGTGTGTGTGTGTGTGTGTGTGTGTGTGTGTGTGTGTGTGTGTGTGTGTGTGTGTGTGTGTGTGTGTGTGTGTGTGTGTGTGTGTGTGTGTGTGTTTGTGACAGAGAAAGAGAAAGAGAGATTCATATCCCCTTCGTTGTCCAAGATCCGTGCTTCTCTAACAAGTCCCTGTTGGTAGTTGCACAGCAGCCACAGGGCATCTTTACTGAGTTGTATCGCTGCAGATTTTTTTTCTTCTTCCGAGGTATACATCGCATCATGGCATGAAACTTTCGTTAGCTACCGCGCCATCTTTCTAGAGAACGCCGTTCAACGCGCGTTGTCAGGGTAGGTTGTTTGTGGACTAAATTTTCGCGGTCTGTCGCAGTTTTCGCGTGTCTTCTTCGTTCGTTCGTGTTCTCTGAGCCGGCAAAGTGGGTCACCGAATTCAAAAAAATCAGAGGATGGAAGACAGCAGAACTGTGTCTCATCGGGAAAAGCGCCAGATCCTCGCGGCTCTTCGATCAAGAGCAATGAACCGTGGAGATTTAATGGACAGCTTGAGAGTGATTTGTCGAAAGGTTTTGTTCGGGAAAGAAATCGAGTTTGGTACAAGTTGCCGAACTGGGAGGGTTCAACGAAAGACAAAATGCTTTTTTGAATTTGTGTGAGTTGTGCTGTAAACTAAGTTAGCATTGTTTCCTGGTTCGCAGCCAAGAATGTATTGTGGTGTTCAAATCCCAGTTCGCTTCTTTGATTTCAGTATTTACCTCCTCTATTATTTCCGAGCACGCTAAATTTGGTAGTTATGCATAATTTAACTGACAAGTTGGTTTCCAGCTCTGCAGGTAGCGTTACGGATTAACAGTATTAAAATTATTTAATCGCATTTTCGATGTACTATTTCAACATATCAGGCACGCTGGAAAGGTTGCTACAAATGATGTGTGCGTAATTGGGAACTCCACTCGCTTTGAATTTGATGGCGCCGAGTCCTTTTAATAGTGCGCCATGAAAAACGTTATATGTATTATAATTATAATTTGTTTGTTACTGCGTATATCTAGCAGTTATTAGTTTTGATAATCCACAATACATCTGCTAATAGTCGAAGGCACTTACAGATATTCCCTCAGGACGTATGATAATCGTAAAAATGACATCGAGACACGTGGCAGGAATGCGCTTTGTGGGGAGATATTAGAGCAAGACAAGGGGCACAAAGAACAGTTGGGATGCACAAATTGATCAAGTCTTTTGCTGCTGGGCCCTTTCTTGGATTCATTATGTCGAAACACAGGCAGGCGAAGTTTTAACAGAGGTATTATGCTTTAATGCAACAAGATCTTGTAGATTAAAGGAAAGATATTCCTTCAAAAAGAAGGAACAAAAAACAGTGTAGAATGACGCGAATGTTGTGTAACTTACCGCACAATTTGTCCTTATCAGCTGGAATATATTGCGAAAAGAAAAGGAAAGCAAAATTAAAAGAGACAACTGCAAAAGTAGCACCCTATACCAAATGAAGTTGCCTTTCTTTATTTTCCTCTTCCGTGGCGCCTGTCCTGCAGTCTTTCTGTTAAGAAAGAAATTTCGCGCTAATTAAATGTTCTTCTTTGTATTTTATGTCATCAAATTATAGTACATAGACTATGCTCTATTGTGTAATCTTGATAATCGTAGCCTTTTTTATGCCTAAATTTATGGTGTAGAAATATTAAATATTAATAAATAAATAAATAAATAATTTTTATTTTGTTTCAACACTGAAACGGGGGACCAAGACAAAAAGTGCCGCAGCAGATTGACGGATGTCTTGGTCCCCTTTACAGCAGGCGATTTCCAAGCAATTTCAGAAAACTAACAAAATATGCACATTTAGAGAAAGGACACTAATTTAAATGTACAGACCACAGATCATACAAAATGAGGGTAAAATAAAGGAAATTAACAAATTCATTGTAGTATACAAGGGTACGGCGATCCCTATGCCTTAACCGTACCTAAGAAAACAACCTTAAGATAAGGCTCGTACCTCTGCCAGCGTCATTGCATGGATATCAACACCTCTTAAAAATAATTAATTTAATAAGGTAGCTAATTGGTAATTTAGTGTATGGTTATAGTATAATGTATGTGATTGTGAAACAAACCGTTTTTCTTTAGGGTGGAGTTGATATGAGGAAGTGAGAAGGACTAGGTTACATGATTTCTCAATAACTTTATTTTTAAACTGCGTAGACTTCTTGTACGCCACAAGAAGTCGGGACCTGTAAATATTTGAAATTGGTTTTACATTAAACAATGAAAGTAATTAACTGTTCAGTATGATTATAGTATGAAACATCGGCAGTAGCACGCGCACAACTTTCGGTAAATTGGTAAATTACGTAGTTGATGTATATTTGTTTTTGTTGTATTTCCCCAAACTAGATGACAATAATTAAGTTGCGAATATACCAAAGCATTATAAAGTTGAAGCTTAGCATAACGCGGCAACAATGATTTCAATTTGGTTATCAACCCCACTGTTTTCGACAGTTTAGACGAAACGTAATCAAAATGATTATTCCAAGACATACTATTTGTAAACCAAACGCCGAAAGTCTTAGTAGTGTCGACAAATTGAATTCCTTCATTGTTCAAAATCAGGGGGTTTGTGGTCATAACTGGAGCATGTCGACTTTTATAGTAAAATGGCTTTAATTCTTTGCGAATTTAATTTAAGGCGATTATCTTTTGCTTAATGAGCGAAAGACAAAAATAATGTCCCTGTCTAGAAAGCGAGATTCACTTGTGTTTCCTTACACAATAGACAGCAGTGTCATCTCCCGAGTGTCCGTCATTCGTGATCTTGTAATTTTTGTTGATTCGTCTTTAAATTTTAATAATCATGTTTCAGCTATATGTAATGCCTCTCTTAGAAATCTTGGGGTGATATTTCGTTTTACGACGCAATTTTCTTCTCCTGGTTGTCTCGTGCGTTTGTTTTGCTGCTTAGTGCGTACAAAGCTGGAGTTTGCTTCAATCGTTTGGAATTGTATCAACCACACTGCGTCATGCTCTATTGAGCGTGTTCAAAGACGCTTCATAGGCATAATCTGTGACAGGCATTTCAGGCGCAAGTGTTACTAAGAAACTAGGGTTGCGCACCTTGCTCGATAGAAGCCGTTTACATGATTTTATGTTTTTCCACAAGGTTGTGAACGGAAGTGTTGATTCATCGCTTTTGTTAAGTACTGTTTGTTTCCATGTTCCCTTGCGGTCAAGTCGGTTTCAGAGCTCGTTCTACCCCGGACTTTATATGATACGTGTCCCTTAACAAGAATGCAGCTGGAATTTAACAGGCTTGACCAATCTGCTATAGACATTTTTAGTCACGTGACAACTTTTCGACGTACATTGGAGTCGATCATTTGTGTATAATATTGAATCTAGGTGGCTGTCTGCATTTAATTTCTAATGACGAACTGTGTATCACTATTTAGGCTATGTGCTGTTTGTGGACACAACAAAATAAAGATTATTATTATATATTTTGTCCATTTTTCAACGCGATAAAGAACACAATTACATTTAGTTACTAGAGTACGGATATCTTTATCGGAAAAAAATGTGCTAGTGTCATCAGTATCATAATACACTAAATTTGAAGATCACCATTTACATTTACAATGTCGTTAATATAAAGAATAAAAAGCAGAGGGCTTAAAATACTGCCTTGGGCCACACCATTTGTGATTTTTCTAAATGTCTGAATTAAATATTAATATAGACACAAAGTGAGTTCGATTCTGTAAGTAAGATTCTAACAAACGTAATGTTTTCCCACGAATACCATAGCATTCTAATTTTACTATCGAGACATCGTGATTTACTGTGTTGAAGGCTATAAAGAAATCTAAAAATATACTGATTGTTGATAATGATTATTTAGTGCTCGTAATAATATTTATTTTTGTTTTATGAATGCTAACTCAGTGGAATAACTTTTACGGAAACCAAATTGAGAATTTGTAATTAAAAGGTATTTCTCAAGATGAGATACAATTCTATTTGAAACTAGTTTTTTAAGTGGCTTAGAAAATACTGCAAGTATAGAAATGGGTCTAAAATTGTTAGTATTATTTTAATCACCACCTTTATGTTACACGCTAACTTCGGCAATCTGCATTTTGATAGGAAACTCACCAGACTCACGTGCAAGATTGAATATACAAGTTAGGTATGGTGCTAAGATATCTAGAACATACTTTGCTGGTTTTATCTGCACATTGTATACATCTATACTTCTACTATTTTTTAGGTTCATAAATATATTATAGACTTCGGAAACATCAGTGGGAAAAAGAAATATAGAATTAGGCAAGGGTGAAGGCATGCACTGAAGTGCATTATTGACAGTAGTAGTAGAAAGAGGAGATGTGGTATGATTTACAAAAATGTTATTAAAGCATTCACGATAGCCGTCATTTACATTATAGAACCGTTTATGTTAATTTCAAGGTCTTTTTTGAAATCCTCAAAAGGTTTTATTCATAAAGTCCATAGACCGCTTAACGCCCTCCAGTTCTGTCCCTAATTTTGTGTACATGGTATTAATTTCATGGCTTAGTTTAGTGTTCATATCATCCAGTTTAGTAGAAACCTCGGCTAGGGTTTTCACCACTTCCTTTACGGTTGAAAGCTGTTTTTCTTTCATGCTAAATACAAGCACCGCGAACAAACAACAGCTGGGTGATCGAGCCAACCACAAAATAGTAAATTCGAAACCAATCACTGTACCCACCTGCAAGTACAGAAGGTAGAAGATGAGACTCAGGCAGAAGCACACGTGTCTGGATCGCCCGCTGTAATCGGGTAAACCACGCCGAGCACTTTCTTATATAGGCTCAAGTCCAGGAAAGACCGACGTCACCGGAAATGCGGCGAAGACTCGTACTCAAGACTGCAGAAGCCACAGATGTAAAGCGGGCAGATAGGACCACAGTGTTTGCTTGAGAAAGGCACCGTGATGACTTGCAGCTTGAAGGAAGCGTTGCATCACAACCGATAGCTTTCACCTATCGCCGTGATATTACAAGGTCCAGGTTCTGCACGTACAGAAGGTAGAAGATGAGACTTGGGTAGAAGCACACGTGTCTGGATCGCCCGCTGTAATATATTCTCTTCATCCGCGCTCAATGCGGCAAAATATTTGTTTACGTTTGACACAATATCCAGTATGTTTCTTTGTGATGTTCTTTTTAGTTGTGTATATCCACCTTTTTTGTGCGATCCTCTTTCCTGACCAAACTCTAGTCCAAGTTTTCCAAAATACCAATATCGAACGAAACTCGGGAATAAAATGTTGGGTTTCAGTTCTGATTATTGCGTCTATAGTTTCGAATCATTTTCACTTTTTGATTAGCTAGGTAGAGAGCGTAGCGTAATGTCTCCAACCTCAATCCAGCGTCGGTTTCAGGGTAGAACATTGGTTCAGTCGTGCTCTTCAACCAATGTACTGACAGGGTTGCGGCGTTGTTAACTTAACGAAGCCTAAACGCCCTTTCAAATCAATCAATCAGTGGAGTGAAGTTGGAGATGGGGAAATTGCCTATTGTTTAGCGACACACTAGTACATTAACGTGTAGCTAGAAGCTTTGCTTCCGTTTCAATTCCCACGACTATAGCGGACCTGGTAGTCCAGAAACACCCATCGAGTGCGGCTCACGGACTGTACACGGAACACTGCGTTCAGCGTTCGGCCTGTGCTCGGCTACAAGCAATATGTTGACAGACACTTGGGTTCTGGCTCGACTCCGGTTACCGCATCGACCAAAACCGCTGAGCAATAGAGTGGGATCGTGTCGGGGTTTCTCCTGTCACGCTCACACCCAGCCCTAATACTCTCCTCGAGTTGAGGACGAACAGTGCTGCTCCATTGCGTTCGATGTTTGTGTGGGAAAGCAAGAGCGTTCAGAGAAAAGCTAATTCGTGTCTTGCGTATTACTGACGCAAATTTCACCCTACCCAACATTTGTTCAAAGTTTTTTTTTAGGGTTGCTCAAGGACGTCCTTTTCTTTCAAAACGACCCAACGGAAAATACACCTCGCATGCACCACGTGTCACGCGCGGTTCGAGCCACGGCGAGCGACAACGAAACGGGAGAATTTCTAACCAGTGAACTGTTTTGGCCATTTTCTAGACTACCTGCAGACGGGTGCCGGTTTATATTTTATGCTGAACGTGGAGAACAACACCGGTGCAGACGACTCGCTTCCCCTGAACGGCGAGCGGCTCGCCAGGGGAGTGCTGCCCAAACCTGGTCTCCAGTAATCTACGTAAATAATACAATCTAAACAAAAGAAAGCCGCAGTTTCTTTCGCGATCCTCTCCACGGCGCGCTCAGTCTTCACGCTGAGAGTGATGCATTTCCGCCTTGACGGACAGTCTGGATGCAATTTGTGGGCGGTTTTAGGTGCGAGTCTCTACCAATCTTTTCGCTTCAACTTTCGTTTTCTTCTGGTGTATTCATAACTGTACGCGGTTTACGAGAGCTCTACATCTTCTGCGGTCAGGGCGTACTCGGTGGTATTTCCACTTGAGAAACTGCCTTAATACTCTCCTTGGGGGCCGGGTGTGGCTTATAAGACTGCCACTGAAAATGCTTTCATGCTTTTTTTTTCTTCTTTCTTTCTTTTGTTATCTCTTTATTTCTCTCTCTTCGGACACATCTTTACGACTCGTAGGCTACGTAAACTGTTTTGTTTCTTGCTTTGGTGAACTAGTTAAAATTGCTCCCGGGAGAGGCTGTTTAGTTTGTTGCGCTCTTTCTGTTTTCGCTGGTCACGAGCTTCAGCATCAAACGACGCAGCCTTCTGTGTAGGGTCAGACTCTTATCTCGATCCGTGAAAATAACGCTGTCTCTACCATGCACAACTAACTTCCTTCTTCTGCGTTCCCATGGCACTTGCTTCCTTCCTTTGAAATCACAAAATTTGGCAAGGCTGTATCTTAATGGTTGGCGGACAAGCGTTACTACGCACCTGTTCCTGCGAAATGATGGGGGGGGGGGGGCAAATAATTGCGAAAGCTGGTAACGAAACACGGCGAGTGAGCAAAAGATAGAGAAGTGGTAGAAGTGCCGTTGTGGAGGTCTTTCATGCGGAGGCTTACCGCATAATTGGCGCGCGCTTCAAGGTCCAAACCTGAGTCGCAGTTTCTTTCCAGTGAGGCACGAGCCTTCGGGCGAAATGTGTTTGCCCCACGACGAGATGCATGGGTTTTTCTTCTGTGGCGAATTGAAGAGGCTCGTTTCGCTCGCCTGCGTTCTTCCGCATAAATCCTGTCCCAGCGTTGTTCCCTCGTGCGGAAGTTCCCCATATTTTAACCTAAATACGAAAAAAAAAAATCCGCGCGTAGTCATTATTTTTTTTTTTGCATTTCTCTTTTGACTTGTGTTTTCTTCCTCGCAAGTGGGTTCTCGGCAGAGCTGGTACACTTGTTTCCTCGACGAATGCCGTTGATCTTCCCTTGGCGCAGTCTGGCCTTTTCTGAAGGGTGGATATGTCTGAAAGAACGCCCGTACCACTTTCCAAGTCCTTTTGTTTCATCTAATTGTCTTGCCTGTTTGGAGTCTGCGGCCCTTCTTGCGCGCATGACTGTAATTGTACGCAAGAATCTTGTTGTATACATTGTATCAACCCACTGCTAAGTTTTTATGTTTCAGTCAAAACTGCTTGCAGTTTGGTACTCGGAACTCTCGAAAATTCGTGCTGAACACTTCGGTCGGACAGAAAGTGCGCATGCTTAGGTTTCTAGGGGTTTCTAGATATCACAAGATAAGCGATTTCCGCCAGAAGCTCTTTTCCAGCCACACTCATCGTCCTACCTGTGCCTGACAAGAACGCACTTACAATTTTATGATTCAACCTGTAAAGAAAGAAATAAGCGCAACTAGTATTTTTTCCTAATCTGTTGGTTGGCAGGATGATGCGAGTCAGACGTGTCGGTGTATTAACGACAACTCACTAACTAACCCAGCTTTAGAAGGAACGGAATTAAGCGTGGGATTTTTAAATTGTAAACAAAAGAAGGACATGATGATGGGCAACTTACTGCGCTCTTGCGTCATTCACCTTCGTCCGTACGCATCCAACGGTATAAATGTGGGGACTGCGTTTAGCAAGAATGGCTTTCCCGCAGAGCTCTGTCGCTCTGCAGGCAAAGCACGCTTTACAGGAGCCATAGCTCGGTTGCGAGGAACTGCATATATACAGGGGCGTAGTATATTCATTTACAATTTTTTTTTTTTTTGCTGCAGGCACCGGTTTCTTAAAGGTCCGCATATATGTCCACGTTCTCTATAAACTCCCCTGGAGCCGAATTCCCATGCACTACCTGTGTGGCAGCCTCTCCGTGCCCCACTGGAATCACTTAAAATTGGAAGTGACTCGTACCTCGCCTAAACAGCTGCTTCAAGCTTATCTATGACAATAAAATGGCCTCCTCGCAGAGGTGTTTTTTTTCATGACACCCAACATGTGATAACCACTAGGTGCCCGGCCAGGTCATAACCCCACGCACGACCAAACGTCCGACTGAGCGTACGACTTGTCAGAAAGACGGCCGAACCTAATCAGGGGCCCGTCAATCATGGCCTCACGTGAATGCACGCGCCGCAGTGATTGACCGGCGTCTGGTCGGTTTAGGACGTTTGCGTCTTTTTGACACGTCGCACGGCCAGCCGGACGTTTAGTCTGGCATGTGTATGGCCTGATCAGGCTCCCAATGGTTATCACCAGTTGGGTAACATAAAAAAAGTTCGAGTGCGTTTACGTTACTACGTAACATGTGTCGCAGCGACAGCAGCTCGGCGCTTGCGTAATTCGCTGTCACTGTGACGCCGTTATGGTTTCTGCGCCACCTACTGAGCTCGATCTTGAGGTTTTTCACGCTATTTTCACTTCCGCTCTCGATTCCTCGCAGCCAAAAGATATGCTATCGTATTGATAAGCTTGAAGGAGCTGTCTAGGCATAGGTGCGAGGCACTTCGAAAAGTGGTTCCAGCAGGGCACCGAGAGGCTTACACAGAAGTGGTACAAGGGCTTTCGGCTCCAAGGGGAGTGTATTGAGAAGTTTAACATATGTACAGACCTCTCACTGACCGGTAACCGCAGCAAAAAAAAATGTAAATCAATATGGTACGTTACTTGTACACTGGTTGTTAGCGAGAATTAGCGATCGCATGTTTTTTTTTTGTTCTATAGTTTTTAATACAGTGGCAGTTATTAAACCTACTAGTGTTAATAAAAGTGCTTATTCGTAGTACTAATCTAAGCGGTTCCTCTTAGGTTAGTGCCGTTTGATCTGGCTGCGCAACTGCACAGGGGCATCCTTTAATAATTCGTACGTGTCTTTATTGTACCAAGTCGTTGACTTATCCCCCTCATAAACAGGCGGCATAATGAACATAATATTCCTTATCTTGGAAGCTCATGGTACCTATTAATATGCTACTTCTGCTATAGCGACCTTCATTTTGCGTTATTATCTGTCGTAATAAGATTCGTTTATTAAGACTGTGAACTTTTCCCAGTAATTGGGCGTTTTGAGAGGGACAGCGTGTGGGCTGTAATATTATAAGCTCTGCGTGCAGGTTATTCTTATTCTTTTTTTCTCGAAGTGACGTACGAATTCTATGACGGTAACGGTAACCTATGGGTCTCGGAGCGTGCTGTCTGCTAGGCGCCGGACAGTTACATCAAAGTGAACAACTATCCATCCCCAGTCAATGCTAGATGTTTCGTGGCACTGACGTCTATAAAGGTGCGAGAATGGGACAATGGAAATTTTGTCATTAATGTAAAATTGCGAGTGTCCAAAGTGGAACCCCACATTTTACTTATGTGGAACTTTTATTTCGAAACTAAAAATAAAATAAAATTACCTAAATCTTGATAGGGGCTCTTTCGAACAGTATTAGGCCCGAGTTACGACCGTTTAAGCAAAGTGACCCTTGGTTACTTTGCTTAAAAGTCGCCTAATTGGCAATGTCTTACCTACGTTTTTTTTAATTATTTATATCTTTCAATAGTCAGCTAGGTTTGCTTTATATGTTTTTTTGTTTTTGGATGGCGCATGGAAACAACGAAAACATTCGTCGCATCGGCATTTCCAATAAGTTCACGCAACATTGAATTTGGTTCAGTTCTCTCCGCATTGGTTTCTTCTTTAACGTCAGCTACACACCTCGGGCTCCACAACAGCACTGCTACCTGCACACGTAGACCTTTCGCCACGTTCTTTCTTTCTAAAATAGGTTTGATTGTCAACCCTGCTTGTAACGAATCTCTCCATCAAGTCTGGTCGTGAACCCAAAGGCCTCCGCGACTTCAGGGCTGCTTGTTGCGACATCGAGAGCAGGGACAGTGCCCCGAAACGCCGGACAACAGAATAACGACAAAAAGGGCGGAAAAAAACGCAATCAAGCGCAATTTTTTTTTTTTTTTTTTACAGTGATATGGGGGCTTAGCGGGAGGTTGCATCGAATCAGTCGCAACACTTGACCAGAACACGAAAAGTCAGAGCGAGTGCACTTGTGGTCTTAAAATTTTTTTTTAACCAGCATAATTTTTTTTTTGTTATCTTTTACCCTTTGAATGCATTGAAAATGACAACTATGAACAGAAGAGGTGTTGAAGTTGCCACTGAGATTGAGAAATATTGTAGACGGATTGTTAATAATTTTTCGGTGCTTTTTCTTTTTTTGCATAGCGATTTACGTTAAAGCGTCACCAGAATAAAAGCGCTCACAGTGAATGCAAAGGGGCCGAAAGCGGGGAGAGTGATCGAGATCTGATTAGACGTATGTGTCAAAAACCAAGCAAACCTACGATGCATCTAATGACCTCGCTGTAATCATTACTTTTAAGTGTCTCCCTCAAATACTTTTAGCGAAGATAATTTTTTCTTCATTTCTTTTTGTGTGTTTTGATTGCTTTTGATTGTCATCAAAGTCCTCTCACAATACCTATAGCGAATACGCGGATACTAAACCGTCTTTTATATTATTCCCCCTCAAGCGTTTTTTATTATTATTATATTATTGTGCGACAGAGGTTTTGCCGGTGAAGTGATGAACATTGCGCAACACGTTCGGCGAACACTACAACGGCACCTTTTTTTTTTAAATTGATTTTAGCAGGGTTTTGGCAGGCGCAAAATTTTTCCGATGAGGTTATTGTCCCAAATTAGCGCTTCCTATCACCGTCGTTGTTTTGATGACCGCTTTTTGATTGTAAGAAAAAGCTGCGATAACAGTGCCGCGCTACGTATACGTGAAATGCAACGAGGAAAACACGAGGAGGAATAAGAAGGCTAGACGTAACAGACCCTTTCCAAAAGTACGTCAAACAACATTGGCAGTCGCCATTGCTGAGACACGAAGCACGTGACTGCATCCGAGTGCTTGCCGAATGCCGACGCCTCGCTCGTGTCCAATACATGCTCAGAGGACGTGAGCTAGCGATGGCGGACAGGCGTTGGCGCGGACTTTTGAATAGGGTCGATTATGATGTCTCTCTACAGCAACACATATGTTAGTTATAAATCTCCGAAAACTAGTAAAGTGAATAAATTGAGTCGCTGTTGCATTATGAACAGAATAGCTTTAGCCTTTATTCCACCGGCCTGTTCAAAATTACTGTAGAGGTCGAACCACGGATACGCACGAAAACTCGAGTGTCCGTTGACTCACCGGGTTATTCAGCATTGACTGACCCTTTTGATTAATGGCAGGTTCTTTTTTTAAAGTCAAATTTAACAACTGATGCCATCAAAAAATGGACAGTTGTGGCGTATTTAGAGCGCGCGCATCGTTCAAACTCATTCTCACGAGTTGAGTGACGACTTTCGGTTTCGACCGCGGCTGGAATTTGAGTTGAGAGGGCGACCGCGCGTTTAGTGCACCGCGCAGGAATGACAGAATTGCAAATGACATTCTCTCTTGGCCCGGTTCATGACTTGTTACCTTACTTGATCAAGCACATCGCTCCGCGTCGTAACTGCCCCCGCTTTTGTCTTTTTCGCTGGCATCTGCGTTGCCCGAATGGTACGCATGGACGACTCGCTTCGCGAAATTGCACGCAAATTCGGCTTTATGGGCTCCGAGCTGTTCCCTTAACGACTGCGGGCGCAGCAAGGGCGCCCGTGTCTGCGAAACAGAAAGGGCCCCGTGCGCGCCGCTTTTCCTCCATATTCGCCGTCCGTCCGTTGCGATGTTCGAGGGAACGGCGCTTCGTCATACGTGAGGGACACGGGAAAAATGGAAATGACCCCAGCCTTCCTTGGGTCTTCTTCAACTTCAGCCGGTTTCTTTCTGGAATACGCGCTGTATTTTTATGCATTTCAGATCCCCGTTTCGCGACCGCTCCCCCTTATATCTCAGTGGTGTCGGCGGCGCACTGCACGACATCGTCATTTTAAGGGGGGGGGGGGGGTGATTCGGTTTGTTTGATTGGATGCGGTTTCGGTATAAGTCGATAGTCGTTTTCTTTTTTATAACTTAAATATGTATCTTTTTGTTTCTGTTGAAGACGGGGCCACCGTTGCATTCTCAAGTAGGTAATCTGATCGAAACGATAGCTGCAGTACTCTTGGATGCAGCTAGCGTTTGAAGCGTGATAAAGGTGCTCTACGGTGTACACCTTCAGCACGTACATCGCTTTAAGGAACACTGGAATGAATTACGTGCTCACATTTAAACGTAGAAATATGCGATGGAGTCGGTTGTATAAAAGAAGCTGTACCATATTTAGAACCAAACGCGAAATGCAAAACAACTCTAAGGCTCGTGGCAGCATGAAGAATAAATTGAAAGGATTTAAGTGCTTTCAAACTTCTGGAAGACGTGCTAGACAGACACGTAATATATTTAGTAGTTATAGTAATATAATTAATGGTACTTGTAGTAATAGGCACCAGTATGACTGATCCGATTCTACATACATTCGGGGAAGGCACGGAAAGCGCCTCGACAAATATATTTTCGCAATAATGAACTCAATATTCGCATTTTGAACGTCACATCACCGCGATTGTCTCCCACGTGTCCGGGCTCGTTCCTTCTAGTTTCTCGTTGCAAACACGAGGCATTGCGGTTTCAATAATATGCTGGAAATATGTATAGTTTCAGCAAAATCTTGCCATTACTTAGTTGTGCAACGTCCGTGCAGAGCATATCTGCTGACGTCACTGTGATAATATTTATTTGTGTTTCGGACGTATAACAAAATACTCAATTCCTATTTATTTTAAGTCGAGAAAAATGAAACAGTAAGAATTTCTGGGTGTGCAATATATATCCTTGGGTTGCCCCGAAGTCTAAAAGCAAGTTTACACTTTTTCGTGCAGTTGTATATTTAACTTTTTTTTATCTATAGTCATGTATGTACTTGTTTTGCCAATTTGTAAGAATGGGCAGTATAATTTAAGCTATATACTGTTATCGTGCTTCAGAAACAATTGTTCTGACTTCTGCTCGCTCAAGAGACAATTTCGCAAACCTACAAAAGGCAGCATGCGCGAACTGGGAAAAGGATCCAGTCGTCGTCTTCGCACTTCGCGTTGGAGAGGCCCTGGTTGAACCGCCCCGAGTCTAGGTGACAAGAGGAACACGATGGAGCCAGAACGAGATATCGATTCCTTCGGCACTCTCACAACTAGAGTAGTTTTATTCCTTTCCGATATTGGATTTCGTCCGCCAAACCAGGACGCAAGTTTTCTTCTTTTTTTTTTTACGATATGGATAGTTCTGGCATTTATGTGGGGAAAACGACGAGTACGGTGACATCAACGTCCGGTTACTAGCTAATTGTGGTCCCAACTAAAAACCAAGACACGTCTCACGGCTGAAGTCTGGGCAGCTTTTGAGATGCGGGAACTGAACCAACTTGGCCCACTTGAACACGCACTACCGTGCCTCAAACCACTGGTCTCTCCCGGGCAATGCTTCGTGGCTTCAGCTAGCATTCTTCATAACTCTCTGTAACGCATTCAATTTTATTATTTTACAATGAATTACATGTTTGAATAACCAGAAACCGCGTCTACACCATTGTTCTGCAATCAGCACACACACAGAAAGGCCGAACTCACACATTCACATTTCGTGGGCATTGCAAGCGTACATACTTTCTTTGCCTTATACACGATATCGCTCTTGTACATGACGAATATTAAATTTATTGCATGGATGCTTTGACATTGGGAAGTAACTCGCCTACCTTAACATATGATGGCTTATCTCCGGTTCCCTCAAACTCTCTAATATACGTCTGCAGTCGGAGCTTTCTTTCCACGTACGTACTGTCCAACTGCCGTGCGTTAAGACACTCCGCCTTCTAGAATGCGCAGATTTGACGCGACCACGGTGGAAGTCTGCGACACTATAGTGAGTCTGAAAAAAACACATTTCTTATAAATGTTAATGGATGTTAATGGCCATTTGACTGTACACGTTACATTTCCAACCAAAACAAAATTAGCTAGATCTCACTTGTAAGTTTCAACGTCCATGTGGCGGGGCTCTTGGTGAATTTGTGAACTCAAAATTGACGAATGAGTGGATCGATCCTGGTGGTACCATTGCTTGGCCACCTCAATCGCCCGTTATAGCACCATGTCACTTTTTCCTACGGGGTTTCGTAAAACACTCGTTTACCACACTCCAGTAGGTGACGTGGAAGCTTTAAGGAGGTAGCTCAACGCTGCTATTGCAGAAGTAGAATAGGTCATGCTGCGCCGTACGTGGCAGCAGTTGGAATTTTGCCCTGACATTTTTTTACGCAACCAATGGCGCGCACATTTAATGTTTGTAATCCGATAATCGCATAGCAAACTTTCTTTGATAGCTGTATAGTTTCGTCATGGATGTAAGTGTACATGTACAGTAATTTTTTATGACCCCTCAAACTAAGAAGATATTTTTGTGAACGCCTTGTCCGAAGAGAAATCACTAAGCTTTGCTCTGTTTGGGGTTTCTTCGATACGTAAAAGTCTTTTTGCACTAGAACGGTTAGTTCTTTGTCGTCCTTCGTCGCTTTGTTCACGGCAAGGCCGGGTTCCTTTATCTCTTTGTATGAAGATGAAAACAAATAGAAATCGGTCCTTGGTACTCTGTGGGAGCCGCTTGGAATTCATTTTGATTACTTTGAGTGTTGAAGCTGAAGTACGCTTTTAGATCAGCGCTAGCACTCATCCAGGTTCCATTTCGCTTAGACGTCAGCTTTCTGATTGTGAGCTGAAATCAAAATCGTGTTTGATGTCTACGGAAAGATTTCGCCACATCTTGCCGAAGAGTTTGCTTTTGTGAGAACGCTACTCCGTTTTCACCAGAGAGCTAGACAGCCTGGGATTTTTATGGTGCGAGCGAGTTGAGCAAGCGACTGCTTGCGGAAAAAATAAAAGTGGAGGTAATTTTGTCTTCGAAATAGAAAACGCGTATCCTGTGATATTTTGGCTCTGCCTACTGTCATTTTTATGTAACTAATGCATCGAAAATATTTTTTTAGCTTAAAATTGCATGACATTCAAAAAGTCGGTATTTTTTTAACGTGTCAGGCTGCAAGAAAGGACGCCATAATCTCAATTTTCAAGTATTGCAGTCCGACAGTAGCCTATTCATGATTGGAAGTAGCTAAAAGCAAAGCAATATTTGGAGGTTTCTACACGCACCGGGAGAGTCCGTGCTCGAAATATGTAGAATTCTGTTTCTCTCTAATTTTTCTTTTTTACCTGCATTCTTTTTTGTTTTTAAGATCGTCAAAGACTCGGACTCTGTACAAAACGAGAGCGCCCCAGGTTTACGCAGGTTTACTTTTTCCACGAGTAACTATTGACTGGCCTGATTACGATTAAACTGCGCTAATTTTATGGTTGTTGAACTAAAAAAACAAAAATCGGAAAACGCTTTTATAGCATAAACAAGCGCGTGCGTTTTGTACCACTTCACCGGGAAAAAGAAATTGCACACAACGCGCTCAATATTTTTGCTATGGGCGGTTTCCAGCGCGCGTTCTTCACCATCCTTTAAGGGCCTCATGCATAAACTAGAGCCGTATTTAGAGAGAGTTTAGTCAATGGGAGGAGCGGGCAGAACCAGGGCGTGTACGAGACGCAGATAGAAGGCGTGACGTGCTCTCTTAACCATCCAGAAGCCGAAAATAATCTCCTAGCGGTGGTAGTCAGAAACAATTTTAATGAGTGCGTAAGAGTTAAATGAAGTAACTCTTCGTGGTTGAAAATATACTGCACGTGATGTTTCGATTATGATCATGCAAAAAGATGTAAGAATCGAATGTGCCGCTCGAACTCTCTTTTGCTCGGTCAGAGTCTGACCGCTCGGACGGCATTTTCCCGTCGCTCGGCGCCTGGCGACCGGATCACGTCGATCGTTCTGCTAGAATTTGATTTTGCATGACCGTGATCGAAAAATCACGTGCACTATATTTTCAGTCATTGAGAGTTACTCTGACGCACATATTAATTTTGTTTCTCGCGACCACCGCCAGGGCATTATTCGCGGCTTCTGGCTCGTCACATTCGAGTTTGTGAAAACGCCCTGGAACACGGCCAGGCCGCTCTCGGCCAATGGCGCCTCCTCATTTGCCTCCTATACTTCTCAATGAATGGCCAAACTCTCTCAATATACAGCTCTAGATCACTGATCTCTATTATAGGGGGCTGGCAGTGGGACCAGTAGTCCCACCACCAGGATGAAGGTCCTTGTCCGTTGGGGTGGAACCGGTCCACATGCCGAGCATTTCCCACGGACGACTCGGGAGAGGGGCAGAGACCAGCGGCTCCGACGAGTTCACACGAGTGGAGGCGCACTGTTCACAGTTGGTAACCATGGAAGTGATCTCCGCAGTTACGCCATGGCCACCATACTCATTCTCGAGCCTGGGCTTTGCTACTGTTAATTCCCTGATGTCCCTCGTGCAGCAGCGTCAGCACTAGTAGCCTCAATGAAGAGGGGATGACTAAGCAGGCACCCGTAAGGAACACCGTTGCAAACAGATAGTTCATCCATCACGGCCGCATACTTTCCCAGATGCAGTGGTAACTGACTTCTGCGGCCACCCGCGCTGGCAAAGGAGATCAGTGCACTGCACTCGCCATCAGAGCCTTGTGCTTTTCTCACATCCTCCAAGCTGACAAGCCGTACTTCGGAGGTGCAGTCAACTACCTCTGTGGCAAAAAGTTCCACAGTGTCCAAAGGACAGGGCGCCTTTGGAGGAACCCGCGAGAAGTGTCCGCTGTAGCCAGCGGCTTTCCAGGCACGTAGGGCATCTGGAACTGATAGCGCATAGTCTTGAGCCTGAGTCTCTGTACCCGCGGAGGTAGCATATGTAAAGCTCCATCTTTCCAAACAGCGAAACAAGTGGCTGGTGGTCCGTCTCCACGTTGAAGCTGATACCACGAACGAACTCGTCGAACCGCTGGATGGCCCACGCCGTTGCCCATGCCTCCTTTTCTGTTTGACTGTATCGTTGCTGGGTGTCTGTTATTGACCACGAGGCGAAGGCGACCGGTCGACGTTCTCTCGATGGCTGAGTCTGCAGCAAGACGGCACCGAGTCCGCAAGAGCTTGCGTCTGCAGAAACAGTCGTGGCGTACGCCGGGTGGTACTTGGCCACGCACCGGTCTGAAGTGAGCAGCTCCCTGATCTTGGCAAACGCTGCCTCTTGTTCATGCTGCCATGTCAGCTCGTAGCTTTGTTCAAAGGACTAGAATTGGGGCAGTGACGTCAGAGATGTGGGGCAGGAATCTGGCTAGGTGGTTTACCATCCCAAGGGGGCGTCTGACGCCAGCGATGTCATTCGGAGGATCCATGGTCCGGATGGCTTCCACTTTGCTGGGATCCGGCCTGATGCCTTCTGCCGAAACAATAACTCCCAAGAAGGAGACCTCGGAGACTCCAAACCGGCACTTGTCTTTGTTCAACGTAATGCCAGCTCCTGCTAGCTGAGACAACGTTCTGTTTGAGCCGAGCATAGTGTTCCTTCTGGGTGCGTCCAAAAACAAGAATGTCGTCAATCATATTGGCGACGCCTTCTGACCTTCGAGGATTCTGACCATTTGTTTCTGGATGTACTCCGGCGCCGAGGTGATGCCGAGGGGAGTCTGCAGAAACAACGGCCAAAAGGAGTGATGAAGGTCGTGAGCTCTTGCGAGCCGGCTGCCAGCCTGACCTGATGGAAGCTCGCTGTGGCGTCCAACTTCGAGAAGATGGCCGCGTCGCCCAGGAGACCAAGGACCTGCTCTACTGTTGGGAAGATGTGGCGCTCTCTGAGTACCACTTCGTTGAGCCGTGTCAGGTCGACGCAGAGTCAATACACTCCGGTAGGCTTCGGGACGACGACGAGTTCGGGGCACCATGGGGTTGGTTTGTCGACGCGACGAATCACTCCATCTCTCTCCAACTTATCTAGCTCGTGCATGACGACATCTCGCAGCGGGATGGGAGTCTGACGAGGTGCGCTGAGTGAAATTGGCACGGCGTCTCCCGGAGCAAGCCCGGAGCTCGCGCTTGCAGCATCGGCTCCGTCTGGACCCAAGCTGAAACGAAGTATAGAGAGAGAGAGAGCGGAGAGAGTAACGCGCAGCTGTTGGAGAGAGGGAAGGAGGAGAGTTGCGCATGCGTAGTATGAGTGCGGACTACAAGGCCGCGGGACATAGGAGCCGAGCAAGAGATGCTCAGCATCTAAAAATAAAGTCTGCTTCTTCGGTGATTACTCGGAAGACTTTTACGTACGGTCTACACTCTCTAGCGGGAAATAAAGCCCTCAGTGAAAACTCTAAATACGCAGAGAGTATGTGCAACGTCACGCTCAAGACTTATCGCATCCTTTTCTTAAAGTCTAACCGTAGCTGTCTTGTCGAGCCAATCAAGCAGCCTCAATAGGCTATAGGGGAACGACGCTCGTCATTTCTGCGCCTTCTCCCTTCCCCGGCTGAACCAATCATGCGGAGAACCAGTCATGGCGCCTCCTCTGCGCGTGATTGGTTTAGCCGCCGATAGCAAACGGACAAAGAAGACGAACACCGAAACGGTGTGCTTTTAACGCGGCTTGATTGGCTTCATCGGAGTGTATATGGCGCGAAAGTTCGTCTGCTTCTTTTGCATGAGTTCCGGTGACGTCAGAAAGACGCCGAGCTCTGATTGGCTCTACTCGAAGATAGTGGGTAGACCTCAAAGCAAGCTGCCTTCAGGTCTGCCCACTATCTTGCAATCAGAACCAATCAGAGCTTGGCGTCTTTCTTACGTCACCAGAACCACCGCAAAAGAAGCAGACAAACTAGACCCCGCGTATACAGTCTCGCTGCATAGGGCCGATTCACACGACGGACTGATCCGCGGACGGATTGATCACGTGACGACATGTCCGCGGATCGTCCGTCTCCCAAGCGCATCCACACGAGGGACACGACGAGCAGACGCCAGCGAGGACGGACCGAACCTGTTCGCCACCCCACAGTGCCGAGAAACTCCAACATCGCACTGTGGCACCGTTGTCCAAGAGAGAAATCGACGTTTGCTACCGCGATCATAAATCGTACGCCGCTGTTACGTACAGATCGAGACAAAACACCGTGATAGGCTTCGCGCGAAGCGCCACAAGCTTTACTGACCCAAAGCATGAGAGTGACACAGGCATGGTCCTGCTCGAGAAGGGTTCCGCGTAGAAGCGACGAAGTTCTGGGCTCGCGGAGGGGCGTTCGAAGATGCCTTCACGCACTCCGCGCTCGTGCACAACACTCAAGTACACCACAGCCACAAGAGAGGTCTTGCTCGGTGAAATCCTGATTGGACGTGCAAGAATTATCGCGGCGTGCTAGACGAGTTTTGACGGGAGCTTCTTGACGCGGACCCGGAGGAGTACCGGAACCTGCGTCGCGTCAGCCAGACAAGTTTCTGCAGTTTCTTTCACACGTGAAACCAAGAAACGCGCGACAAAATGAACCAGCGAACGCACAACGCACAGCGATGCGCCATTTTTGTTTTCATCGCCTAGAAACAAAACAAAAAAAGAGAGAACAATGTACCGTTGCCAGACTAAACGCTTTTCAAGTCGATCTCCCGCTAAAAGTCCGCGAGTGAAAAAGGCGCTCGACTTTATCAGTCCGCGCGTCCGCGGACGAGGCGCGGATCGCAGGAATCGGTGACGTGCCGGTCACGTGGTACACGGTCCGCGGACGAAAATCGCGATTCGGTCCGTCGTGTGAATCGGCTAATAGCGTAGTGATGGGCTCGCCACGTGCTCTGCGGGAATGGAGGCGGGCACTCGTGGGAGCGTGAGCCACTCAGAACGTCGCAAACTCGTTTTGCGCTACGGTGTTAGCCGCTCTTCGAGCGATGAAGTTACTGGGGACTGGCATGTCTTAATACATGCGGAGTGGGACGAGTGCCTGAGCATTTTATCATCGCTCCGCAGTCGATGAGAGATCGGCATCGGGCGATAAGAATGGTAAAGAACGACTCACGAAGCGGGAAACTGGAACATAAAAGACCACTCCCCGCGTTTCTTAAACTGCCAGCGACTATAGGTGCCTTTGTATTCGCTAATATCGAAGTTTTCACGAAAGCAGTGGGTAGACCACCAGTCAGTAACAGGCGTTGAGTACCACCGACGGTCACAACAGTGAGCCCTAGAGTCTGGCAGAATGAAAACGGCAGGGCATGTCTTCCGAACGCCCGGCTTCTAGAATTTGCTCCGTGCCTTCGGCCACGAGGTGCACGAGACGCTCAAGCGTCCTCGAAGGCAGGACGCTCCTTCGTGCCGTTCTCACTCTGTCGGGGATTATAGCACTTTCCAGAAAAGGGCTCCAGGCCGGTTACATTTTCAGTTTTGGTGGGTATGACGCGTGACCTGCTCGCTTTCCGAAGCGACAAACATGCGTTTGCTGGGCTGAGGAGATCGCGTGCTGGGCTGAGGACTCGTAAATTAAGGAATGGTGTATAGTCGTTTTTTGTTTTAGTCTGAAGGTATATGTTTTCATCATGATACGATAGTGAAGCTCGCCCGCCTCGTTAATTCGAGCCATTAGCGATCGCGTCTCGAGGTATAGGTTATGTCGATCCTGCGTTTGACGGGAGCTCCGAAACGGGTTAACGAGGTTTAGGGAACTACGCGACTAGTTGATGGCAAAATTAAACAATGCGCCATTCGGGAGGCGGGGCAGGGGTGGGAAAAAGTGTTCTTGACACGTTTTAAAGTGACGTGTAATCAGAGAAGGTGCCACTGGCGTAAACAAACTCGAGGCAGTTATTTACTTTCAATCGGATTTAGATTTTTACTTCGTAGCTTCCAACACATTGTTTTCTTATGGGCTACGGAAAATTCAACTTCGTTGAAAAGCGTAATTCGCAAAAAAAAAACCGTACGGAAAATGTGACGTTGTTAGGAAGCGCAATTTTGACGTTGCGTCTCATGGTTTGACAATGCATGCACCGATGTTGCGGGCGGGATGTACGGTTGCTCATTAATAAATATGAATTATGCATGCCAACACTGAGATTTCTGTTGAAGGCACGATTCGCGATGAGTCCGTAAACGAAAGGCGGCACGTAAATCCTCGTATTAAAGATATTTAATTTTAACGTGATTTGAATACGCGTAAGATCAATGCCACCTAGAAAACAAGGCCCGCGCGTGACGTCATTGTTAGTGGATCTCCGACCCGGCCCGTGCGCCAAGCTCGCCGACGCTCGAGGAGACAACGCAAAGCGGCAGACGCGCGCATCTTGAGCGCCGCCGCGCGCTATATAGCGTCGCGCTCGTTGTGTGACGCCGCGAAACGCGCCGGCGGCGACGTTGACGCGGGCTGGGTGGCTTTGCGTAGATCCACTAGTGATGAGGTCTGTGGACCTTGCCTCCTATGTGGTCTTGGCAGGATGCGGGTACGTTGAACACTAATAACATTAAGCTCGTCACCTTTTATAAATAATACCTTCGTTCGATTTGCCTGCCCCTCCTGCACCTGTGCAGAAGAGTGTAGGGCAGTGCACTTCCGGTATGTGTATTGAGATACGACCGGAAGTCAACACTCCCTACACTGTTCTCAGGAAAAAGCTAAAGCAATATTTCCTGCGACAAGCAGAGACGCGCGAATAGAACCGGCCAGAAATATCACGGTGTTCAAAAAAGTTTATTTATCGTTGTAGCTTTCGTCTATTTTGTCAAATGTATGAGCACACATGCTGCTAGATATTTTACGACAAGGCGATAATTAATAATAATAACGATTTTTGTTTGTGGTTCGCAAATGTTCTAAATCACCTCTTAGACACGTTTTGATGCCGTCAGAAGTATGATGTACTTGATGATTATTAATTCAATCGGCCCGACTCCTTCCACAGACATTGCCTATCAAAGAGGCGGTGTTCACCGTGCCAACATGTTTGAGTGAAACTCAATAACAAACGAAGATCAATTTAATAAACCTAAATCGACAGTACATAAAAAAAGGCATGACTGAAACTTACCACAGTGTTTAGACCAATTTCTATAGAATTAACGTTTGATAATTTAATTTTATTATTTTCCTTAAGTCAGTAAACACCAGACATTTCTACATTCTTGTAAAGCTCGTCAACCCCAAGGAGTCTTTTTTGAGAAACAAGTATCACCATGAAGATTTATCATTGCTATTGGGACAACCGAAACAGACCAATATTTTTCCCATCGAGAAGAATAATGTTTCTAGAAAAATTTGTTGAGCGTTGCTTCCACCATATACAAGTGAAGTACATCTTTCCAATGAACTATTTAAACCCTCTATATTTTTATACATCCTAGGTGATGCTCTCAATTACCCTAGCGGTATATATATTGTGTTCTGAGCATATATGCAGTATTCTGGACAGCGCGAAACTGCAACAGCTTTTCCCGAAGCCTCAAGACGAGGCTACAACATCCGTATCCCGGGAAGCTGGGCATTACGTCGTACTAACCGCCGTTCGTCCGAGGCACAAGTGGGCCCCTTCTTCGGACACTTTGGGACAGCTGCGTCGAAATTGAAGAATCGGCGCTGGAAACCTCACGCCACGGCGACGGAGAGAAGAAAGATGGAAGGGGCAGCGGTGGATTTCGGGGGTTCCCATTTGTTCGCATTTTGAGGAACGTCATCGCTGTTCAGTGTTTTTGCTGCGTTTCGTGTGGATGAGAGTTGTCTTCGCGTTTGCTGATGCCCTTTGTCTTGCCGTTATTTTTTATCTAGTAGTTTCTCTCGGCCTCGCCGCCAAACAATGCGGAGTTTACAAGAAAAAAAGAAATTTTATCGATTTGTTTAGAAGTTATAGTCTCCGAAGAGAAGTTGTGTTGGAAAGATTTTAATGTGTTAGTAAAATAATAATTTAAAAATTGTGGTTTTATGTTACCCGCAAGCACGACTCGAAATATTTTCAAATTAGATTACGACTGCTACTACGTGCTTTAAGTTCTTTTAACGTTTCAGACGACAGAATAAGCTCCAGAACATAGGGACTCAATATATATTCGGAGGGTATCTTTTTTGTTCGATTTTCAGAAAATTTAGGAGACTGCGTTGTGTTCATAGGGTCAATTGTCACTCGGAAAGCCTACGATTTTTTTTAAAGACAACTTAACTTTAGTATAATTAACTTCTGTTCTTTAAAACTGCTTGGAATAAAATTTCAGCACGCTTTGTTGAGGAACAACCTTTGGTACATGTTTTGATAGTTTGGGGGTCAGAGACTTTCTTACATGTTCGCCACCGAGCGTTATCCACTTTTGCAAGCGATGGACCACATGCCGGAGGCCATTGTTTTAGAACCCTCGTTTTGAGTGTTGAGGAATCGCACCACTTCAGCAATCACTTGGACGGTCGTCCTTGAAATGCTTTCCTCTTGTTTGGCCACACTGGAAGCGTCAACACCATTTAACCAGAGTTTCATAAACTTGGGCATTGTGCCAGAACAATGCTCCCTGATTTTAATGAATATCCTTGGCATTGCTTCCCTCAAATGGGAAAAATGAATCACTGTGTGTGCTTGGCACCGGCGGGTGGTGCCATTTTGGTTTCGACTCCCTAGCGGCGTTCTGCGCTACTATAGCACGCGATGTGTACACTGTGCGGAAACTAGAGGGACGGGCGCTCATGTTGATGCCTGTTTTGTTCCGCTTTTTAAATTTGTTTGTGCCGATAATACGAACTTTATGAACACCCCTCATACATACATACATATATATATATATATATATATATCAGTATATCATTATTATATTACTATAATATATATATCATATATAAAACCTATATAAAAAAAAAACTCACGAAACCCGGTTAAAAACAGGGCGTGAGCCAGATGCAAAGCGAAACTGCAACCTACGAGGACGCTCTCGCACGATATGGAGTCACAAAAAGCGTGCAAAATTTCTCAGTGCTACGTATTCTACGCACTTACATTTTGTTACCTGCAGGCAAGACAAAGGGATATCCAGCTCGCCTTTGTTCTAGATTCAAAATTTTAAGTGAGACGCGTGCCGAAATGACGTGCGCAGCTCAGAACGTCGCCGGTGTGCGTCTCACGTCCGAAAGGATGAACCGTCGAGCCAGTCCCCTGCACACACGCTGAATAAGACATTTCCACTGCCAACTGACCGAAACTTCTTAGGCACGCAACTCACGACTCCATTAACACATCAACAAAACACCGAAAACAGCATCAGAAACTAAACAAACCACGAAACGGCTACCACTGCGGCGGCTGCATTGACCAGGAACCAGGGGGACGTCAAAATAATAAAGCCACTATTTTGACGTGTTACGGAAGTGGCGTCAAAGATGTCAAAATACTTTTTGAGATATTTGCGGTCTACGTCGAAGTAGTCAGCGTCTATTAACAAAGTCCTATTCTATTGGATCAAAAATCAGCAAACAAAAAACCCCTATCTAGTGGAACTCCTTTCAGGATCCTAATACAACGACTAGATGAAATATAATTATTTATCGTATTAGATGTTTCTCTGTGCAACGTGCAAACGAAATAGTTTTTTGTTAATCGTTTTAGATGAGCCTCGGTAAATTGAAGTACACAACAGTGTATAATTTGAATTTTAATTTGTTTGGAAGTCATTACCCAAGTAGCACAGAGTAGGCCAAGCATTGGCTGCGGCTGGCAATGGTCCTTTGGCCAGTGGCTGCGACAAGCGGCCAATGCTTGGCCGATGACTGGTTGCCGTTTTACGACGAAGAAGAAGAAGAGAAAGAAGCGCGAGCATCGAAGAACGGCAAGCGGCCATTCGGCAGAAGGACTGGACCTCGGCGTCGCTCCGGGGCAAGTGCACCAGCGGCTGGCCACGCTCCAGCACCGCTGGGACACTCCATCCTGCCGCCCAGATTGCCGCCGGTGCCATCGCCGTATGGACTGCTAGTTCCAATAGCCAAAGGACAAAGAAGCGGACAAGGGGCGGAAGGGAAAAGATCATCCCGAAGCAGCGGAGCCCAGATTTCGGCGACGACCCGAAGAGAGGCGCAGCTTCAGGATGGTGCCCCGAAGACCCTGAAAGGAACCCGGCGACGACCCGGGAAGGCTCGGCGACCACCGAAGAATATCAAAGGAGACCTTGACATTGACGCGACGCTGGCGTCCGACTCTCGGCAGCGACCCGAGCAACCACAAGGGTGCCAATGAACTTCCGAGTGACAGATTCGATGGTGACCAAAACCAGTGGCAGCGAATCCAGGCAGTGACACGAAAAGGGACCACCACCGGGTATTTCTAGACGCAAACTGATCTGACCGATCTGGGCTGTACCATCAACAACACAGACCGTGCACCAGATCGTCGAGTGCAAACGAACATGTGAGAACATTGATACCTTTTTGTACATTTGTAGATTAGTTTATTAGTGCTCTTTTTGCTTCCCTCTTTATGTAATATACCTTTATCTCTTTCAATCATCGTGCACTCTTTTCTTCTTATCCAACGGTTGGACCCTGAACCGTGACATTTGGCGAGCCTGCCAGGATCCAACCACAGGATGAAGAAATGTTTGCACGATTGAAAGCTTAAGATCTGATCTGATATTGAAACGAAAAATAATGCCATCTAAAGCTGAAAAGACGAAAGGATGTTTTGATGTAACAGGAAGCGAGATACCATTTTTGAAGCTGGAAACATAATTGGGAAATTCAACTGGACGGTTGCAAAGAGAGTAGATAGAAAAATGAATGAGTTAAGTAGGCTTAATGCGGCAGGAAAAACGTTAGGATTGAAGGGCGGAGAGTTAAATGACTGTATTTTTAGTGAAGTGGCATACCTAAAAAGCTGGATTGAAGACAACCTTGATTTGGAGAAAGCTTTGATATCTCTTAGGATGTATCGTAATGTCGAGGAAGAATTGGTTAAGTTAACCACAGAAACAAGCAATCTCGAGTTACAGTACCACCGACTGAAGGAACAAATCGAGCTGACGAGAAGAAATGAATCTCGGCGTGTTAACAACAATGAAAGTGTTCATGAGGCTTGTACGGGTCTGCACTCGGTCACGCCAAAAATGGCAGTGACAAGTCAGGCAAGTGAAGCGATAGGCGTGGCTCTAGACGAGATAAGACAGCCGCGGGTGAAGGTACTGTTCCTAGGGATTTGAATGTAATGGCCGGCAGTGGCTCGAGAGACTCCTGCGAAATTCAAAATCAATTGGTCACTAAACGGCAAAAAGACAGGCTGAAGGCTAGAGGTGTGACGCTGTGTCCTCGCAAAGGAAAGGCCAAACGCGTCAAAGGCACGTCCGGCACAAAAGTCGAACGCCGTTCGACGACGATGAAGACAAGTGTAGATCCACTCAGATGAGACCAGTTGCCATAACCAACGATCGTGGTCGAAGGTACCCATGTACCAAAAAGAGTAAGGGCTCAAGGGAAAGGCAAAGCCAAGAGTGAGCCTAAAAAGGAGCCTACAAAAGGAACAAGCTAATCAGAGCTCTCAGGACAGGGCAGAGCAAAGAAGGAGCGATAATGTCTGTTGTAGCACTAAGATGACACTGGCCTTTCTGCCATTGGCCACTGGCTATCAGTCAACGTCACATTGGCTGGATGAGTGGCCGTTCTTTGGCCACGGCCAAGCACGCGCCCAGCCACTGGCCCACGGTGTGCACTGCCATTGCTTCGGCCAAAATCTGCCAAGTTTGGGAGGTTACTTCAGATCTCGAAAAAATTCCTTAATTTTGATAGTTCAGGCTGTTTTTTTTTTCATGTAGGATAGAAAACAATCATAGTTATCACAAACGCATTTCAGAATGTTGCTGTCACTCACGTCTTCTATTTATTGAGAATCGTAAACGACAAGTTTAAGAGACCACCAGTTTAGATTATTATTCGGGTGATTGCTTCGCTCTCTACTCTCTCCCTTTCTATTTTCGCGTGCAACCTAGTATGAGACCAGACATACGCTGTGAACATAGCTTGCGATGACGTCATATCAGCTGCCATTGTAGATTGACTTACTGCTGAGCGTGTGCCTTCTGCAGCCTACATTGCGCACCACCGAATTTGTTTTTCACCACAAGAACAAGGCTGCCTAAGCTACTCAGTACATGACGACGTCAGCCATGGTGTACGTACAGGTCATTCGCCAGAAGCCACGTATATGCGGGGCAATCAGCGAGGACGCCGTACTTGAGGCTCAGAATGTTTAGAGCGCATGGCTCAGAACGAGCTTTTACATTAGCAGCCCGCTCAAGACCGGCAACCTTGGATGGTGTGGAATGCACGTTGCAAAAGAACCGTGGAAGCGGGCCGTCAGCACGCGCTCAGCAACCAACGCACACGGATACGGCCGCCAGTGAATACTCCCTGGCTAACTGGATACCTCGCAACAGGCAAGAGCTTGACGTATATCGAGCACATGCAGCACGCACTGGAAGGTAACTTTAGGGGGTTTGTAATCGCACGGGTTAGCCCCCACGAGCGGAGTCAGGGCAGCGGTCAGGATGAGCAAGCTGGCCGGGGTGAGCAAACAATAACGGGTGAGCTAAGAAGAAAAGGTTTTCGAGAAGAGAAAGTATGCAAGCCAAATTGTTAGGAAACATCATATTCTGAATTCCACCACGAGGAAAAGTAAATATTTATATTTCTGTTTGTATCAGGGATTAGATCAGGAAAAGGTTGGTCGCCAAATAATAGTTTACAAACAAAATTGTCCGTCGTTGGTGGTTTGTTGGGTTTTGTCGGGTATGTTTTTACTCCTGCCCGCGAGTGCCACTAAAGTGAAAAAACACGGAAACAAGTGTTTCCGAGAAACTTCAAGTACGTTCAGCATCACTATACGATGGTACTTTTGTCAAGCTTTCAGACTCTCGGTTTCCGCGAAATAAGCACGAATGATTCCAAGCCTGCCGAAGATACTTTCGAGTACATGCAGAACGTGTATGAGGTCTGTTGGTGTCGACTGTTTTTGCTTGTTGTTCTAGTGTGACTCGGCCACAAGTGGGACAGTTCTAGAGGCACCGCACCTTTTTAAGCCTCTGGACATAGGTGTATGTTTGTCATTGGGTCTAGATGTTAACGAATACAGAGACGCGCTTCCGATACTAGATATAATTAGAAGTTGCAATAGCTGGTGCCGCCAGTCATTTATTGTCTTGTTTAAGTTCAAGAACTAAAACTGTAAAAAACAAAATCAAATATTAAAAAGAAATGACCTATACTGGCTAGGTGGCGCATGTCGCCATCCGATTCGAAGGGCAAAGCAAAATGTATTCGTGTCGACATTGGTGTCTGCTTTTCCATGTGCCGTCTCAGAGCGTCGGATTGTCACAGAAAGCAAAAGTATATGTTACCAAAAAAGTGAAAGCCGTTTACAACTCCCTGTAACGCCGAATTGGAGCGCAGCTCTTGAGGAGGAGGAGGGAAGGGTACTCAGGGGAGGGTTTACCCCTCCTCCTCCTCCTCCCCTCATTCTTCAGCCTCCTATGGGGTGGTCACGTGACCTCGGGGGAGGAGGTCACGTGACTTGGGGGTCACGTGACCCGGCGGGGTCACGTGACCCGGGGGGGTCACATGACCCTCGGAGGGGAGTGGGGGTCACGTGACTTTAGGTAGGGGGGGGGTCACGTGACCTCAGGGGGGGGCGGTCTGCACGGTGCACAGCGACATTTCCCATAATGCACCGCGCGGTTACGCCGACGGCGATGGCGACG